>PQWD01008698.1:0-63899 GCA_019425675.1 Leucinodes orbonalis
CTCAGCCCGCCGCCTTTCTCACCCCATACGGAAGATTATCGCTCGCTAAGTATGATCAATAGTCAATTTAACGGTCAAGCGGTTGAAATTGATCTAATGAATCGGTGGCGAGGCAATTACTTTGACTCCTGTCATAATACGGCTTAGGATGTTTAGATGGCCTAAGATCCTAGTGACTCGATTCATGAGAAACTATGACGTTCCGATGAAGATGGAACGAATATGTCTGAGGGAAAGTTAACTTCCAGTATCTATTGAACTAGTGCAGTAGGTTATGGTTGGAAGTTTCATAATATATTACAGTAGATGCAAACATCATAAGGTTCCATCTTATTTGTTATATAGCTATGCTTTGCGGAAAGGTTTGTGCGATGTAGTAGTGCCTTTTAAGCTAATGATATGAGATTGATTTTCGAATTTATTACTGATAAAAATATGGTGTACATCATAGGAAAATGCCTGATATATGATTTACGAATGCATATCATTGAGAGACCTTACCAAGATCACATCGTGATTAAAATTAACTCGAATCGAGAGTCGTTTGCGAGTTATTATCGACTCGAAGTCATGGTAAGGCCGGCCTAGGGTTAAAATTGATGTTCACGCTGACGTGGCACTTTTCGACCGCTTTCTAAAACGGCCTTCTACAAGTGATAGGTAATTAAAGTTCGCGCTCCAATTAAACTTTAAGTTTTTGCCTCACAATAGTATTTTTCGGTAAACTGCGGAACGCCTCGCTCACAAATAATCGGGTAAGCTCGGAACACTTTCTCAGGACTCCCGGTATCAGTTCGGTCCATAAAGTACGGCCCCCGTCTCCCCTTCTCCGTTTCCATGCGGAGAACATAAGCTGTGCCATTTTTTAAAATGCGTGCTGCGGATCTATTTGTTTCATGTTATATCGCCTTTCAAGTGTACTTGTGTTTCCTTCGGCAGTTTGTTACAGAGTTTGACGGCACGGTTTTATTCAATGTTGGGTCGCTTATTGCGAAAAAACGAATAAGGCCCTTAAAGTTACACCAATTTAAACCACGATAAATGTGACAAATATTTTTCACTTACTTAAAAATACCAAAGTAAACCACATAAATGAATTTTTTCTTGAAAAAATGCTAAACACACTTTCCTAAATATTATATATATGAATACTTTTCAACCAGTGTCGTAATCCTACATATTTAAGACTAAAGTTTGACTTCGGATTATGCAAAAACCTTCATCTGTGCACTTAGTTGATGAGGTAATATTGTAAGACTATTACAGAAGTCAGTAGTTCCTTGGTATCACAAGACTTCGAATGTTTGAAGAGATTTAAAGGTTGCGCGTGAAGGCGATCAACCCACACGGGCCCGCGTGGACTACTTAGGCCTATAAACACCCTAAACGGTTCGCTCGTACCCCTCAGTGAGCTGAGGACGTTATAAACAATATAGTTTCTGTTCATACACTTAAAACTGAGGTTTTATTAGAAATAATATCCAAATTTGATCTTTTGTGAACTGGATCCAAAGAACCATATATTATTATCTTTTTCTCATTTACAGATGCAAATTAAAACCTCGTACAACAAAATGCTAGCTAAAATACAATTCTGTTGCCAGTTTTCAACAAAAAAACAAAACGCCGTCTCATCACGAGTAAACATTAACCGTGAGTAGTTTCCCCCGCACAACCGCGATATGACTAAGTAAGCGGTTTAAACAGAGCTAGGTAAATGAGGTAAACAACAGTCCGCCATTTTGAAAAAAAAACCCGCAGTCTCGTCGAGAGGTGCTTGACATTCGCAACTTTTAATTGCCACTGTAGAGTGAAGAGAGGTAGGACAGCGTCTCACCTACTAAACATTGAAAAATGGATATCAGACTGCTAGCTGTGCCCTATTGGGGTGCCTGCACTCGAAAGGGTGTCTCGAGGACTTCTACTACTACTTCAACTATGCTAAATTGTTTTGTTTACATACATAACTTGTATGCTTGGGTCAAATTAAAATAATATTTATGTTGTGAGAAAACATCTCAATGTCTTAATGAGCGAAAGTAGCCGTTAAGCCGGTGGCTGGTAGGCAGTTTGCTTCATTTAAAGAATCCTTGGCGAGGGCAAATATGTAAGATTGCGGATATTTTCCTGATAAAGGTAAGGGGATTGCAGGATTTATCATGCGATTAGTTATAACACGATTCAGTTTTGGAGGCTACGTAAAAATGACGGTTTAGACCGCAAGAGTTGCTTGAACCAATGCGTCTAGCTGGAAATTGGTAGAGACATCACACAGGTAACAGAAGTAATGCTGTGTATGGAAGCCCATCAGTGACCGTTTAGGGAACTTTTGAGACCTATTAGAAAGGCGCCATGGAATCAATAAAATCTTTATTTATTTATTTTCTCTATTTAAAGGATTAATAATAAATACATTTCCAGTATAGTGGCCTTAATAATTTAAAAATATAATCGTTCTGCCTTCTGGTATGGAAAATGTACATGGGCGTTGATCGTTTTTTATGCAATAGGAGGTGCATAAAAAATGAACTAAATTAATTTTGTCATTAACTCCTGCAGCACCTCATTAATTGCACTGCATATACCGTGCTTCTCGTAAATAAAGTCTATTACATTCTAATAAAATTATATTATCGTATCAATTTCTACATTAAATATTCCTTTTGCAAACTTTACAAGTCGTACAATATCCTAAGTACGTACATTGCGTACTGTAATTTTGCATTTATCGCACCTCGTAATACAACCCTTATTTGAATAGCCTGTATAATTAACTCTAGTAATACGTATAATAAAGAACGTTTAAAATAATCGCACGGCGAAGAAAATCACAGGCTAGGTAAGTGGGGGAAATCGGTTGCTTCATTAATATTGCATCTCCCTTGTAGTATAGATGCAATTGCGTTCTATTCTTGACTTGCTTGTGACGTCTTTTGTAAAATTTTAATTATTGCTCGAATATATTATCTAGCATGCACTTTTATTTTATATTTACTAAGTGGTAGACTCGATACTGAATTGTCTATGTATGTACCACCGCAGTGCCAGATATCGTCCCGTGAAACAGGAGTAACACTCCTGCACGTGTTTCGGGATGAGGGCACTGTAGCTATTAAAATTACCGGGGATAAGAGACCTAACATCTGTTGTCTCGGGTGACGGCCGTAGTACGACGTTGATATCAGTTGTTGCTCTCCTTCAATGCTGCTCTGTCATGGTTCGTATCATTTACCATTAGGTGAACGCTCTTACCGTCCTGTACACCTATATCATAAAAATATATACACTTTGTTATTTTTACATGTTTTCTTAATTAAATATGTTAAACAACAATATATATAAATTCTTCAAAAGTCGTGCTGCTTCAAGAATCAAAAATCATTTATGTGGCATTTAAAATGTTTTTATAGTATTTTTTAACTTTCTTAAAGCTTATTGTAAGCCTGATTTGAATAAACGATTTTTTTACTTTGACTCTTGCATCAGTCAGCTGAGAAATCAATAATTCTCGTTTCTCCATTAAGAATATATTTTAGCATCATACCACATTAACATAACATTTATTTAGTCCACTACTGGTAAAGATATAAACCTTAAGTGTAGTTAAGTTATATATAAACCTTTAGCCATTTCAGTGAGGTAGATTTCGAGTAAGTTCTTCAATTTCTTCTTGCCATAATATTTATGTTTCAAGCATGGAACCAGCAGTGAAATTACTATGATCACTAATTTGGGATCACTAGTGAATTATACGCGGTAGATACCATTAACCATAATAAGGTGGGATGTCATGTGTGTTATTTAAAATGCACATTAGTTCAAATGCTGGCAACTAAAATCTGGGTCCTGTGGGGTTACATGTATGGCATATGGCAAGGCACAAAATATTAATATTATTATTAAAGTATAGTAGTATTATTAAAGTAATACTGTTTTAAGAAATCTTTCAAAATAGTATTACAATAATATAACTTTGCCATTTCTGGTACAAAAATGCTGAGGTATGTTTATAGTAAAACTTTTTTAAGATGGCGCTAACTCTTCTAGTCTTACAAATGTTCATGGGCCGCGGACTTATCACCAGGTAAACCGTATGCTTGTTTACAATATTGTCGGCTTTCTCATCCAAAAACAAAGATTCTGGCCCAGTGGTGGTTACGTACGTCTTTGTATCATGTGGTAGTTTTGTCGGTAGAATAACCGATCAACTAACTTAACAACAATCCAACCCTATTCAATATTTAAAATACAAGTTTGACCTTTATCCAAGAGAACATACGAAAACTTGAATTTTCTTCGCCCATGAGGATTTAAATGTCAATGTGCGTATGAAGTTCAGAACTAACGTATAACAATGATTATATACGCTTGGTATAAACCTATAACTTATAGAATATCACCACAGGGGGAGAGGTGTTTTAATCTTTAAAAGATATTGCTAACTAATTTACTATCGCTATTTATTGAATAAAGCCCAACATTCGAATAGCAAGCATAGTCCTGTATAAACCGTAACTTTTTTGGGAAAGAAGTAATAGTAAGTCACAATATTCTCAGTTATTTTAAAAATAAGGATATTAGACACTTAGATAGTATCTAAGTATATAGTATAAATTCGGACACAGGTTTTTTATTCTCCTTAAAGTTAACTTAAAGAGATTGTCATGACTGTGTAATGTGCATTAAGGTCGATTATTGTAATTTTATTATATTTTGGACTATTAGCCTAATTTTATTTGTTTTTAATAACTTATTTCATCATAAGCCTCAATATAAGCTAACCACAAAACTAACCTTTAAGATATACCTACTAACTTTACGAAAGAATAACTGTGTGATCGCTAACTTGACTTGGTCATGGAATTCATTTTTTTCGATATCTATATTTCGCTCTAAATGCAGTATATTTTGGATATTTAAATCCTTAAAATAATAATCTAAACATCTTTATTAATGTGTCCACCTATCAATTGCTTAATTGCAGTATTTATGTTTTATTCCATTCATTTCATAGCACCATAATTCAAATAGAAAATACAATATCAAACAATTCATTTATTCATAACCTATAATACTCTGGTAGCAGCATTAATTATAGTTATTACACAAAAAGCCATATAATTTGTTTTTATGATATGCTATTTTGTGTTTATTTATGCATGCTATATTTCACATGATAAATGTTCAGTTTTGCATAAGCATAACACTACGATATTCTGTAGTTATATTTGTAGCAACTCGTAGCAATCCATATCGTAGACATACTCGTAGTATGTGGTTTTTAACAATGTAGTCTCAACTCTCAACACTATACGACCTACATAGTACTTAGATTATCAATCTTATTTTATTTCTGCTGCAGCTGATGATGATGATACCTTTAGAAGGGAAATTTTTGATTTACATACAACATCAGTTAACTGAACAAACAGTTAATCCCGTAATTAATATTAACCAAACCTGAGACTAAATATTACTTTATGGCGAAAGAGGCATACGCACGTCACACCTTGCAGTAAGCGATTACGTTTCCCATGTCAAAGTTTCAGCTTAGACTTTAGGTAAACTAGCAGATAATGCTATTAAGCATTAAGTGTGTCATTGTACTGTGGTGTGTTGTGGTGTTAAACATACATAGATATTTGCGAAAAGTGGTCCCAGATATGTGTTGCCAACATTTAAATAATAATGAGCTCTTTTTAATGAGTAG
Source organism: Leucinodes orbonalis (assembly GCA_019425675.1). Lineage (NCBI taxonomy): Eukaryota > Metazoa > Arthropoda > Insecta > Lepidoptera > Crambidae > Leucinodes > Leucinodes orbonalis. The sequence continues at coordinate 5,711 of PQWD01008698.1, forward strand.
AAATAGGAACGTTTGAGGGAGAGCCCTTCTGCTGTTCGTCAGTAATCTTATATTCTTGTAATAATTCCAGTAACGAGCTCAAGACTGCCAATACAGATAGATAGAAAACTGGCCAACCCTATGTATAGCATAAACCAAAACTGGCTGACAACCCTAGCTTAGAGAGTAAGCGCCCCATGGCCTATTTGTGATACCCTTTCAGTCGGTCGTCGGTTCGCTAATCGGGTTATCATACACCCGCCATTGGTTAAATGTAAACTTGGGGCCTACGCGTCTATCCGGATTTACAAGAATACCACGCATTTGACAGGACTCAGTTCATTAGCTTTGCACTGCGCCGGCAAATTATCGATCTGTACGGAAATAGAATTCAGATGGTAGTACAGTTAGTTCACAAGCAGTAGCTGAGCTGACATTTTCAAAAGTTCTAATTATAATTGCAATATATCACCTAAACATCGCATGCAGACCTATTTTTTTTTATTTTTTTTATTATCAATGGGTTTACGTTTGACCTGTCTCGCCTGATGGTAAGCGATGACGAGGCCTATAATGGTACACGAACCTATCTGCTAAAATACTATATTTTTAAGAATTTAGTGACGTGCTAGTCATGGTGTCTACGACGATGAAAATCTGATAATGTGAATTTTTTTTTCATGACTGTATTTTTATGACTACATCGATGACCATATAAGCACTGCTTATATGTAGTCGATAAAGTCAAATCAATTATTGAGGGCTTATTTTTTTGTCCCTTGATGTCACGATTTTGGCCTTCGATTTATGCTTGCCAAGACACGGTCACCACTTCAGATCTATCACGCTCCAAAGACCATCGGTTTGGCGTATTACTTGACTAGTCAGTGCCACTTTACTGTTCTCTGAAATATTCTCCATTTTTGAAGACAATCTTAAGTGTATCTATATGTAAGTACGAGTATGTGTTAATGCTACAACCTATATATTTCACCATGATATTTATGTTAAACTTTTGCTAATTTTAATTTTTTTCATGGAAATTAATTTTATTTCTTTTGTAAAATAATATTCAACAACAAGTGATAGCATTGTATTCATTGTAGCATCATAAATTTGGTTTTCAAACTGCTAGAGTTAGATGCTCCGTTCCAAAATATCACCCAATAATTAATGAATGTGTACAGATGGCAACGGTATTTCACCACTTTGTGTATAGGTAATTTATCTTGTAGTCTTTAATTATAAGGTGTTAAGGTTGAAAACTGTATACATGGATGTCACGACGCAGGATTCGTCTAGTTGAATTTTGTAGAGTGCTCCCCCACATCGAGCCATTGTGGGCGAATACCTTCGAGTAATTATTATAAATAAACGTGCAAACTTGGACCATTTACGTACCATCAATACGCAATAGGTACATCGAATTATTTTGGGAAGGCAATAACAGCATTATATCCTTGCACGCTGGAATATTATTATTTTATTTACGATGTGTCCTTAGAATTATGAATAGTATTTTGATTTTTCGAGTCTATGATAGGTAAATTTTAAGATGAGAATCCGAAAGATTTCAACGACAATCGATAGAGTTGAGTCTCCATAAAGTTCCTCAGTAGACTATCGAGAATTTTAGAGATTTATAACATAATTTAAACTCATTGGTTGCAGGCTGAATGCTAAGTTGTTTTGTTTTGAATGAAATCAGCTTACTTTGGTAGACTCCAACTGAGTCTAGACAGGTACCACCGCAGTGCCAGATATCATCCCGTGAAATAAGAGTGCTATGCACTTTTGTATTTCGGGATGAGGGCATTGTAGCTAGTGAAATTATAAGAGAGCTAGCATTTGTCTCTGTGACGGGCGCAGTGTGGCATGAAGAAGACTGACTATCAGTTGTTGGTCTCCTCCAATGCCGCTCTGTCATGATCGGGCGTATCACTTACCATCAAATGAGCGTCCTGACCACAGATTTCCCAATACAGGAGATGGGGCAAGCCGCGTTTTTAAGTGTGACAAATGTAAGCTCAACGAGCATACACTGGCTGCCAGTTTACGCTCTGTGAGACGAGTCAAGACGCACGAATATTAGAAGAAATTACCGTTTTTTCCCAAAATGCCATCCTGTGCAATTGTAACATGCTATCACCGCAATGAATCAGTAAATTTACCAAGAAATATAATAACTTTTCACAGGTATAAACCGAAAAGAAATTGCGACACTGGGACTGCCTATAAACTTGGCGGCTTGTCCAGTCTAATTATATATTCGGATGTCTGTGGTCCTGACCGTCGTGTTCACTTTGTAACATTAAAACAAAACCAGCTAAGAAAATTCTCACACCGCTTTTCTCATCCAGCCTTCACTAGCGACTTTTCCAATCAAACTCATTTGTACTCAATTTTTATTGCATTATGGAGAAAAAAGTAACAATTCGTGTCTCCAAATACTTCAGTTAAAAAGTAATATGTTGAGCTGAAACGAAACTTTGCAAACAAATTTCCATTGTATAACATTTATAGAAGTTGCCAATTGTCACCTGAAATCAATCAGGCTGCATTTATTTGTTTATTTGAAGCGACACGAGTACATATAAAACATGCAAGCATTTTAGGTTTATATTGTTTTTTGTATGAAAAAGTGAATTATGAAGCAGCCTTCATTCCTTTTTTCCTTATATGGTGAAAAGTAGCAACAAGTACAATCCATAAAAATTTAATGTAATGTGTTCATATATAAGTATGATATGATTATCCGGTTTATAGTATCCATATAACCAACTAATACTAATGCTAAGTAATGTCAGCGGATATTTATTTATATAATTATCAAGATTGTCTGCTTATTACTTTTGGTATAGGCGTGTGCCGGGCTGAAGAGTTAGATACGCAGTAAAATCTCTGGATACGTGACTTGACATCCTTACGAGACAGTTTAGCAACTGCACTATAAATCTTTCTTCGGGTGATAGTCGCCACTTACTACCGCGAGTGCTGTCTGCTTGATTCCTAACATTAATCCTAACAAAAACTTGTTTAAACCATGACAGTTTCATCATATCCGTATAGAACATGACAGGTGATATATCTAGGTAGTAAATAATATAGTGAATTTTATATTTACCAGCGAATGAGTACAACGTACCAACAATAGTTGGTACAACGTTTGTAATGATTAGTTATTTATTAATATATTTGAATACATTTTCGTATAAGCATGATAATGTATTAAAAATAAATTTGCTTAATAAATAAGTTAATCATCATATCAGCCATATTATGATGTCCACTTACACTTATGACAGTAAATTTTACTCAAAGGAAAACCATAACCTTTCTCAGGTCATCTATCTGCCTTGTGGGTGGCCATCCTACGCTTGCTTTAATAATTGAATGTCTTAGAGTTTGAAACATGTACTGAAGTAATAAATACAGGTACATAATATAGTGCTGCTTAGATAAGGGTCCTTCTATATCTTGATATGTTAGTGTTACCTACAGGTTGCCAACCCCTGCCAGGGATAGTGCACACGTGTCTCGCTGAGCACTCTTTACCCGCCCGAGATTATTTCGCGGTAATTACTCGAGCCGGCTTCTGAAACTACATTCTTACATCTAGGCTTGAAATGGAACATAGCCAGTGTCCATTAAGAAAAACAAGATATTGGTGATTAAAGACCTACACAAACATGTTGTCGGTCTTTGGTTTTGAGTATTAGTTAACAAATTAATCTTTTATTTTAAACATAAGATACGAAAAGGTGACAACAACATTATCTCACATAATTGTATTTTATAATTATTAAGAAAAGGTTTTATGTCAATTTTTATTCTCTGTTAATTAAAAGTTTAATATTAATCACACAAAAAACTACCTAGTGGCTAAATGACGTTAACTTTTTATACGACTAGTATATCAACTTCAAACATTTTAAAATAATATAGTCAGGTTAAAATGTGGAATAACTAAGTAATTTTCCATTACTGCTGTGAGTTTTTCACCTCTATCAAAAGTGACTAGACTAGATACATACATTTCTTAATTGATATGCTTTATTAAAATATTTAGCTCAATAGGTTTGCATTATAAGCCCATACTCTTGTCGAACACGACACTGCAAATGACGGATTTAATTTAATTTAATTTGAATCCAGATATGAATCTGAAGAAGTAAAAAAATATAGTCATTCTGACTTAGATTAAGCATGTACTAGATGTAGTCATAAGACGTTGCCGCTCTTATATCATTGTAATGCAATACACGTCATGTATCTTTGTCTATCACACGAATCCTAGTTACGAGTAGAAGAGACGGTTGATAGACGTTTCACAACTCTGACGTCGTGTCATTTAGTGGCCTCCAAAGAGGCCAAAACATTACGAGCTGTCGTGCAAATTTTTCACAAAGTGTCAATATTTTAATAAATATTTTGAAAATAATAAGTAAACGTAGAAAAATGTCGTGTTCTGCGGTAAATTGTTCTTCAAGAACCACCAAAGGAGGAGTAAAAGACCCGGAATTATCATTTCATAAGTAAATATTTGACGACATTTTCATTCATATTACGTAGTTGTAATGAGACTTATGAAATAAAAAACATGTAGTAGTAGACTTTAAATAATGTTAGACATACATTAGCTTGTATTAATTATAGAAATTACGTCTAAAACAATTAATATTATGCATGAAAATTTAAGGATGTTACATAGTGATGTACTCAACATAGAATTTAATTCCATCGATAGTATTTCTTTAACAGTTTCTTTTATACAATTATTGAATTTTTAGGTTCCCGAAATGTCCACAAATCAGAGAAGAATGGGTTAAAAGTGTAAGGCGTGAAAACTGGGAGCCTACGAAGAACTCCAGGCTTTGCTCAAAACATTTTGAGCAATCCTGTTTCATCGTAGGCTTATCAATAAAAAAACTGAAATCCGATGCAGTACCAACCATTTTTGAAGGATATCCTGGATATTATCAACCTGTTAGTTATTTTTACTATTTAGACCTTTTATGCGAGTCTTTTCTGTATAACTGGTTAGAGTCTTCTTAATATAATCAAATCTTTGAACCGGTGTGGTAGATTCAAATACTTTTTAATTTCTTTTTAGGGTTCCGTAGTCAAACAGCAAAAAACAGAACCCTTATAGATTCGTCATGTCTGTATGTTTGTCCGAATATCACATCAACTTTTCTCAGAAAATTTAAAAACTATAAAAATATTGTTATAATTTTGCAAGAACATATTTGTGTTCTGTAATCCACATTATAATTTTAACAAAAAAACATGAAAAAAAAAATGTTTTTAGGTCGCATATTTTAAACTGAAACTTTTTTTTCATGATACCCACTATTGTGGGTTATCAATGTAGGTATGTATGGGTCTTTAAAAATGATAATGAGGCTTTCAGTATATATTTTTTAAATAAATAATTTTTAAGTTTGATTTGTGAGTGTTATTTAAAATTTGTTATTTTACCGTAAAAATATAATATAGTCTATTTAATACCTACCAATAATATTTTGTTTTATTTGTTCCAACATCATCTAATTTTTCACCCAGGAAGACCAAACTTCAAAATATTTGCGTATAAAATTTATTATGGTAACGCTTTATTTTTAATTTTTGTTGTAGATAAAATTAACAACGTTGCTGTATCTGACTCCATGTTATTTTTAACACAATTTATAATCATCTAATTCTGCAGGTGCGACGACGACGCCCGGCTTAATTCTAGCAATATGTTCGATAACAAGGTCACATCCCTAGTGACGCACACTAATACAAATCTGTAACTGCACACTAACAAAAATTAGACACCGCTTTTCAATATACAGTCTGTCTACCTCATAATATGTCTATGCATTCTGATAATTACTATTTATTTAATCTGTGCTAATAGTAATAAAAACTGTAACGTAAGACGAGAGATGACCAAAGGTGTAAAAGGTTTATAAAAAAATACATAATAAGTTTTATTAACGTTTTACTGGAAAATTAATTTATATTTATACATATAGGATAGAAAATAAGAAACTGTGGAAATTAATCTGTAAAAAATACTATCATTTTCAATGTTCATGCACCTAATTAATTGTATCATTAGAGTATGCAGTGATTCTACTATCTTTCCCTTCAAATACCCAGTAAACATAACAGCTTTGTCGACTCAAACAGAGGGAACGAAGACTTTATAGACGTAGTTACAGTTTCCCCTCGAAGTTCCCCGGCCATTTCACATATCAACGAATGTCCGCAGCTATTGCATCACGAAATACAACCTAATACACTAAGCACACCGGTATTAGTCCAAACATATATATTAGCTATTAACAGCAGCCTGTAACATTATATTTTATACAAACGCGGTACCCACAATACGTAGGTGGGCAATAAATACGGCAAAGAGCGTGTAAGATACAATAAAAGTGAATTATTAGCAGCAAACATATTTGTACGGAGCCGTATCTCACTCTACAGCACTTTCTCTATGTTTTTCCACGGGTGTATTATGGAAAGAATGCCCTTGTTAAATTTTAGGGACGCAACGAAAGGGTAAAATAGTGAGGGCGCAGCGGGGAGGTTATTGTTTGGTTCACGTCGCCATTGGGAAAGTCGGCTAATATTTTCGATAATATTTTTAATTGGGTTGAATGTGTAAATTATTATTAAATTATATTATGAGTTTACATTGCATAATCCTAATAAACCTTTTATGGCACTCAGTGTCATGATTAGTTGGATTTGATTGATTAAAGGCAATGATATTCTGTATATATATAGGTAGATACATGGCGTATCTACCTATATATATACCGTGCCTCAAAAACGAACCGCTGAAAAGAGTACAGTTTGTACTCTTTTGTTTAGGTAAATGTACGCTCATTCGAAATATGTGTATGTGTTCTGTTACTGCGTTCGAAACACTTTTTTCGATTGTTTTGTGAGCATATCACGAATTCATACTTTTTACATCATTGATTAAAGGTGTCATGATTAATGTCAGTGTCGTGTTTTGTTGGAAAGAATGAAAAAAAAAATGGTTATTTCGGTAGTGGTTATATACAAACAGATACTCCAATTTTTTTTAACATAGTAATAGATAAGTAGTACACTAGTTACTGAGTCGTCTCAATACCGCTTCAGTGTCAGATATCGCCCCACAAATAATATGAGGCATACCTCTGTGTTTCAGGATTAGGGAGTTGTATTTATTAAAATTACCGACCGCAAGAAAACTATCTTCTTTTGTGGGGGTAATGGGAATAGTAAAATATAAATTAATTACGTAAACTGAACACGTGTTTTATGACCTTAGCTGAATCATGTCCACTTCCTTATCATAGAAACCGTTCCAACCCAAAACTACAATTTTAAATGTCATCAAAAACGAGATAAGTCGTTTTTTTTGTTAAGAAAGAAAATTTAAAAGACTCCGTAATTGAGTGAGTTAATTACCTAAGAAAACGAAGAAGCTTCTCTTTTTAAATTCAACCATTTAAAATGAAAGACGATATAGTTTCGCGCCAAAAACGTACCACGTGCAAGTAATGCCTCTTCGGAAATTATTACACGCCGTTTACGTAACAATTACATAGCGGTAACAGTAACCTGTATAGTTGGCAAACTGCCTCCGCGGTCTAGATGCTGGAATATTGAGCTCCATGATTATCACGAGTGTTGCTATTTAGTTTTCTTTTAGAAACAAATACGAAGATGTTTAATAAAATGTAGTAGACCTTTGTATAACAGTACCTAAGAAAGAAGTATCAAAGTATATCACTGGAATCTCAAAGATACACTCGTACTTTTACGGGATACCCTTACTGATGTAAGTGAAACAATGAAAGTTTTTTTTTTATGTTGCAGAGTGCCCAGGACGATCAGGACGCTCACATGATAGTTAGTGATATGCACGACCATGACAGAGCAACTTTAAAGGAAAATTAACAACTGATAGACAGTTATCATTCTCCACTAATGCCATACTGCGTCCATCTCCCGAGACAGTAGCTCTTAGGTCTCTTATACCCGGTAATTTTACCAGCTACAGTGCCCTTATCCCGAAACATAAAAGTGCATAGCACTACTATTTCACGAGACGAAATCTGGCACTGCGGTGGTGCACCTTCTACCTAATAAAGTGCGCCATTTTAGAATAATAAATATTTACACCTGTTTAATTAATACAACATTCGTAAGGGCATCTCTAACGCATTTTAAAACCATTAAAAAGACGTGGCGACTCGTATGCTTTCTTGATGTCGAAGTAATGTGCGTTCCCAAGACAGATATACTGTTGGAAGAAACCAATAACTTTTGTTATTCTTTATTTCCTGTCAACACTACCCTAAGCTCGTTATGGTTTTATTTAGTACTACGAACTTCAAAATATAAGTAAATAAATATCTACCATTTAGTTCCAAATTAAGCATTAGCCTGTAATACGGATACTAAACAACGGATAAACATAATTGTATACTTTTCTTTTTGTAAATATATACATAGTATACATATAAATCACCCAGACCAATAATAAATGTTCATTGTATTGGAGATTTAACCCGGAACCCATGGTGTAATGCCGACGTCTCAACCATTGCACCAGACGGGTCGTCTTATACTTAATAAATTCTATTGAATCCATCAGTATTTCAGAAAAAAAGATTGTCCTTTTCCCGAAACACTGATGTGCATAACAGACCCATTCCGCGGATTCATATCTGGCAATGCGGTAAATACTCAGACGACTCAGCATTGATTCAACCGCTTCAAACTTGATATTTGTTCAAAATACATATAACCATTTGTACATTTATTTTACCGCGTTTATACTTTATCAGTGTACTGTTGGCTCGTCTACCTACGTCGAATAATCTAAATACACATTCGTTTATCCGACGCCACACTGTGGTTAAGTTGCACAAGCCATGACATAAGTATCTCGGTTTTAATGACCCCTATCAAACCCCTATCAATTACGGCAGTCTACTTAACGTTTTCTGAGGCATTACGATACAGGAAGCCGTGGGACTCGCTGGGGATCGATTACAAGAGAACGGGTACGTGATTCGGCAACTGGACGGCCATGTTGATTGTGTTGACAACCTTTTGGTGGATTCTGCGTGATTTATTGGGAGCGTGTAATCTGCTAGCATGATTAGAAACAAATGCAGAATTCAAACATAATGTAAAAAATACGCATAAATGTTTAATTCAAATAAATACATAATAATAAAATAAATAAATACATTATAATCATAAAATGACACTTTTGAATCGTCAAGAAGTTATTTTTAATGAATCTACCACCGGTTCGGAGGGTTGTAATCTACCGAGAAGACACCGGCAAGAAACTCGTATAGCTATTCTTTTTTTGTTATATATTCATTGAATGCTAACTAAACAAGACATATAGGCAATTATGGCCTACAATATACTGGTGATCCCTAAGAGATGACAACTTTGTGAGGTTAAGATGTTCACAGTGTTCAGTAATATAATTGAAGGTCACACTATTCAACCGGAACCTAGCTATAAAATACAGTTGAAAACTAAAATTCCGAATAAAACAGTAAATTATACTTATAGTATTTTGGACGCGAAGACGCTACATAGCTTTTAGAAAGCTAACTTCGTCAATTGACTTTATCCCAATGTTCACCATCAGCGTATTTCTTTTCCCTGGAAATAGGTCTCTCCAATATCTGTGATGGCTTAAAGTAATTAACCTCGAGTGCTATTTATACTAGGCAACTCTTCAAGCCATATATGAAAACATAACTATGTGTTTAAGTAACTATGTATTTTTAAACATATTTTTTATATACAAAGGTAAGTTCATGTCTCAATAACTTCGATTAATAGTGTGTTTTCAATCAAAATCATCATGTACTCATGGCCTTCTAGTTTGTAATTAAAGTATTATAAAGATACTTGTAACCTATTTGATATGATATTTGTAACGTCATGTCTTGAGACATCACATCATATACGTAATTCAAACTGTGTTAGTTGAAAAGACCCTTCCGAGGCAAAAATAATATTTGAGATATTTCCCAAATTCATTGGACACAATCGATAACAATTTCCAGGAAATATAGGGAGGGGAATATCTCAAGCGGCCTCACAAAAGCATATAAACTAAGCTGTAAAAGTGATAGCACCGTCATACATTTTCACCCCATGCATTTCTCCCCGCAAATCACATAATATCTACCATAAAAATACCTCACCTATTTTTTTTATAACCACAGCCATTTACGATGGCCGAAATCGATACGTGGACTCGGTAACTGGACACTACATCCATTTTGGTCACCTTACCAATACGTTTTTCCATTTAGAAAACTCTTGAGACTTGAACTTAGATTCGTTTTTCGAGTGGCATCAAATGTAAAACGTTTGGCCTCTCACAAACGCCGGTGCAATGTATTGTAGGCTTTGTGATGCTGGAAAAAGGTTGAATATTCATTGGGATTCCGTATAAACGGATGTAAAAGCATATGGCGCATTCTGGGTGATCGTTCGGAAAGGGCATGTGCGTTTGACAGTAGGTCGATTAGCGTACGGAACACGGGTACAAAGAAGAGGCAGTATTAATGTCATGCTGTTATTTTCATTACAAATGCACTTACAATTCATTATTATGTCATACTTTAAAACGAAATGTAATAAGTGGTATTTTTTATAAAAATAAACCCCTGTGAAGTTGTTGCAAACTTATTTTCTGTAATTTCATACAATTTAAAATATGAGTAATATGTTTCAAGTAAGACCTATAAAAATAATAATAGCTTTTGCGTGTATATTTCTAATAAATATACATTTATATAATGTATGTATAACTTCCTCAATATACTCCAAAAACTTTGGTATTCTGGAATTAAATTCTTTCAAATATAGAGCTATTTGAATTCTTTTAACATGTACTAAAACAGTTAAACCAAGCACCGACTGAGCGATACAGCTAACACGTACTTGCGAAACGCTTAGAAGGTACCTGGCGCGAACGTATCTCTCACTAGCTACCTGTTGAGCAAATAATCATAAAGAGAACGTTTTACTGACGCCATGTTGCAGGGGGTTTACGCGCTATAACCGCTCGGCCATCGCGGAACGCAATTAAAACCACTGTCGAACGCGTAAATTGTTGCAGCCCCTTCAATTGAAACCTTACATTGTGTCTAAGTGGTCGCCTGTTAGCCTCTACATTGCTGCTGTCTTTAAAGGTAGCAATTTAGCGGCACATAATTTTCTTTTTAATCTCTATAAAGTGTCAGCGCTTTGTGCGACGCGGTATCCAGTGCATATATTTCTTGTTCGGAAAGTTGATGGAATACTGTTATGACTTCAATCGATATTTCGAAACATTTTATAAGACCTTAAACATTCTTCAATCTCTCGCCGTGTATACCCACTCGTGATTTTAAGTCCATCCCCCAAATATGAGCCAAAAATATTGATCCAAAATCAATCATTTTTAAAACCTAAAAATCATGTAAAATACTTTGCGACATTACAAAAGTAGACTTCAAAAAAAAATTTCAAGGCACGCGGTGTAGCAGAGGCCGGCGCAGGCGCGGTTTTGCACTGAATAATGTAGTACGAGCTTTAATAATTTACCAAATGCAATGCGATAATTTGTTTGATCATTATTTATTTTGTAAAACTTGTATGCTAAATCTATACGGTATTAGGCTCCCACAAAACATTCCATAACATGAGTACAATAATGGGTCGAAGGGATGCCAATGATTCGAAATTCACCCTGTATATTGTATTATTTAATCCTTATTGCTTGCCACAGTATCGACGGCCAACTTTTTATAATTTAGTTAAATTTTAGAACTTGCTTTTTTTCGAAAGCTTTGGATATAATTCAATTTTATTGCAAAAATATGGAAATTCATTAATATTAAAATTTTGAAGTCAACATTTTTCCCTTATTGAAGAAAACCAACCAGTATCATTATTTAAATTGCAAATATATTTTTTAACTTTTATAAAGACATTAATTTAAAAAAAATGAGTAAATTGTAACTGTAGTGACTTATTTTATTTTTATTAAAAATCATAAATAATTTTAATAAGTGTTATCACGAAAATTCATTCTGGCAGAGTATCATTGTTAGGAAACCCACGAACACCAAACTGGGTGTAATGTGTTATGAAATAAGTTATTCAAACGTGCATTTGGAAAAGTTTCAAACGTTTCTATGGCTCAGTACAACAATGGCACAACGAAACGCAATTAGTGCGGTGTTGTACGCGTAAATTGTTGCAACCCCTTCAATTGGAGCCCTACATTGTGGTTAAGTGGCCTTTTTGCATTGCAACTCTCTTGGGAAAGGTGAACAATGCAATTATTCTGACATCTTCTATTGCTGTCGTAAGACCTCCGAGTAAGTACTAGAGTATTTAAATTAAAATTTTATAATTTTAAATACAGACTACTGAAATAATTAAATAAATTAACGATGTTTGAGATTTGAGTTAATTTGAAGAAAATTAGGATGACAAGGATTTTACTTATTTTTCAACTTTCAAGCACAAATGTCTCAGTCATTGTAATTGTGACCTAACTTCATGTTATAAGTTCTGAATAAACAATTGTTTAGTAAAATGTTGTTACCAAAAAAAAAACATATATTTATTCCATATGCAAAACACACTTTCAGATGGTTATAATAAAGAAATAATAAAATAAATAAATATCCACTGACGTCACACAGCGCCATCTAGCTCCTTCAAAGGCGAACAAATAACAAAATATTGGAGATTGACTCCTTTCTAGGTCGACTGCACTTTTCTTATATTTTATCTTAGTTTTCTAGTTGTCGGTTGAACGTGGAATATTTTGCTAACTTGTTTAAAATGGAAAAAATATTCACCGGCAGAAAAATTGCTGGTTGAATGTGGAAATACTCACATTGTTTTTTGTATAAACATCCATATTATACATTTAGGCACGTGTTCCTGTACGTTTGTACTGCCCGGGGCTCGAACCCGGAAGCCTTGGTGTAGTAGCCCACATCTCAACCATTACATCAAATGGGTAGTTAATGAACACCACTTTTACAATAAACGACTAGATATACATCTGTACGAACATCCTTGCTTTGGAAGGCACGTTAAGCCGCTAAGTAAAAATATTAATTATTCGTCAAGTCAAGAGTCTTGGCAAGAACAGCCCTTTGGCCTAATAACTTGTAAAAGGTCGACGGCGGAAAATGGATTACTAAAGTAGTATACTGGAATAGTTCGTGCGAAATGGTGTAGATGTATGTCCAGTAGCCCTGATACTCGTAGGTATGACTGGGCGCTTCGAAAGAGATCAAGATTTTGTAGTTGTAGTTTGAGAGCCGGCCGTATAAAAGTCCAAAGATCAAAGAGATGATATTTTTTTAATATAGTCTGAGAAACCATAGAACTAAAGTTCGACAACCCTGAAAATACCTGATATTGCCCTCTGACCTCACTTCCGGTTGTAATTCCAGACATTGTTATTATAACTGATAAGATATATGAAAAACATAAACGAGAAAATAAAGTGATCGATGTGTAGTATTGAGTTTTCAAACGTTCAAAGGACATACCTTTGATTGTGGTCGACTCACGTCCGTTAATTATTTTTATGTATCTTATGAGCTATAAAAACAATGTCTGTAATCATCATGTCTGGGTGAGGTCATAATTTGGATGCGGGCAAAATCAGGCATTTTCAGGGGTGTCGACCTTTAGTTCTATGGTTTCACAGACTATATTTATAAAAATGTTCCTCGATGATGATGATGATCGATAGGACATTTACACGGCTGACTCTCCGACAATTATGAGTCTTGTATGCGGCGACGTTGGCATATGTTCCCCGTTCAGTATTTAGGGCATTTAGGTTTACATTACATTAGATTAGGATTCCATAAATTGTGGGCGGTGTCTACCATGCCTAACGCGATAATTTATTATTTTGACAAATTAACTGTCCATTATCTGTTAATACAAGATATTTGAACCAACTTGATTGACCATCATAATGCTATTACAATAGTAATGAACGCATTTGCATACAACCATATTGAATTAATTAACATTTATGCTGTTTCAATCATTCTTAAGCATAAAATCAAACTCATGCTAATAAATAAATTGTGGCAAATAAGCATACGGTTCCTCAGATGTTACCGCCACCTTCACAACACCATCTTCATGATTAAAAAACCGAGCTTGAAATAAAAACAATATTACAATAATTTGGAATTTAGAGCACAAATTCATATTCCTAATAGTTTTTAACCAAGAACATCACAAAGAGAAGTTTAATTTACACAACGCTCATCGCTGCCACCATTCTGTCATAAATAGTCGTATTAGTAATGGAATCATTATCCTGAAGTCACATACTAGCTATATCAAATGACAACACTAAATATGATCGAAAGTAAATTATATACCCCAGTGTATTGTCTGCGCACCTTTTATTACCTGCCCGTCATGAGCTATCACATCAAGGATATATATTAAGGTTGTGTTGTGACGTATTGGTGATACAGCCGGGCATTTGTCAAAGACTATCTCGTAAACCCCCCGCCAATAAAGGTAACATATTGCTCGGCAATTAAATGTACATAAACGCTTAACGAAGACACTACAATGTATTGTCCACGAACTAAATGTAAGTGCGCTGTACTGTGACGGACTTCAAGTTCATTTGTGCTGGTTTAATGTTTCAAGATAATAGATCCATTAGCAGGAAGATTGGAATATTAGTTTATCATCGTTGCATATAAATTGGTAATGGGCAAACGTATCTTACCAGAAATTCACAAAATATTGAAGCTTAACATATTTTTTTATTTGAACATTCTGAATCTAATTAACAATAAATTAGTTTAGACAATACCTCTGAAAATGATATATTTTTTAAATAAAATGATACAATTCTAATATATATATAATAATATGTATATAATAGCAAATATTTCAGCATAAACTGCATAACCTTATTCGTATGCATTTAAAGTTTAATATTTATAACATAATTTAAGTAACTGTAACTACTTTTTAATTTTAAATTCATAAATTGCTGCCAGTAAATGACGTCAGACAATAAACGTCAAGCGTCAAGTAAATATACGCAAAACCTTAAAATAGCGCCTTTAAGTTTTGAAAAGAACGTTAACGAGTTACAAAACCGACGAATTGACGTCATCAGAGGCCGTCTAATATGGCTTCAAGTTCAAAAGCTACAACACGATTTTGGGAGTGAATATTTATGGCTCCTATTGATTACTTGTGTTGCAAACAATACTAAGGTCAGCGAACTCAAGAAATACGCTTGTAAATATTTCTTCATTTAATAAGAAATGATTGAAGGTGCACATATTAAATAAATTGCAAGTAGCTCTTTGAAATACTGAGTACTAACAGTACACCGAATGGTACGTTTGAGATACTCAATTCAATAAAGTAAACGTCATTACGTATGCTAGAATTTATAAGGCGCTGTAGTAAGCAGAAGTGCATTTCAAAGATATCATGATAGTAAATGGAAATCGTTTGTGTTGTTTTGATAAAATAAAGTTTTACTCATATTTTAGTATTACGTAGAACTAACTAATAACATAAATGCATTACTGGAACCGTGATAAATTAGTTCTGTCTAGGATGTTGATGGCTCCCGTGATATTATCTCGTAAAGCGAAGTGTATGCTAGTTTTTTGGGAAAGAGCCCCTGCAGATAGTGAAATTACAAACATTAAGAGACAAAACATCTGTGGCCATGGTCGACAGGCACTGAGTAGTTTTGACATAAACGAATACTTATTTACAGTTATTGGTTGCAACACAGTATCTTTTATGGGCAGGGGTGGTGCACCAGCTGAGCAAACTGGTCGCCCCGTTCACTTTCTCTTCACCCTATCTTAGTCTACTGTTGGACATAGTCTGTATGTATGTATTGGTTTTGTTACACTTAATATTTTGGGCCTACCCGTATTGGGTATTCAGGCCTTAGTCATCCATACGGGTCCAGTGCGGATTGGCCGACTTCACGCACACCCTTTGATTCTATTGGCAGGCATGCGCTGGTTTCCTCACAATGATTTCCATATAGCCCGGTGTAGCTGTAAAGATCACCTGCGGCCAACAGCAGTGGTCAGTTCAGTCAAACGTACATTTATTTTAAAAATTCTACAACACTGGTACGTGGTTGGATTTAAACCTGCACCCTCCAGATCGGAAGGGAACAGTCTACACTATTGCCAACGACTCTCTCAATATATACTATTATTCGTTTTTTACTATGTACCACAAATCTTCTCGCGGGTGCTGTAAGACTAGTGACTTAGAGACAAAACATTCAGCAGAAAAAGGGTAGTAGCTCTCTCATTTCAACTAACGTAGGCCCTAATTCCCAATATGGATGGTCACAGACTGTAAAAGCAAGTTAAGTCTTTTAAAACGATATTGTTAAATCTGTTCAAATTGAAATAATAACCGACATTGCTGCAGACGACTTGTCTACATTGTCGTGAATTAGCCGCATTAGGCAACTGGCCCCGTAATACACTGTGACAATGCGTTTATCCCTGATTATGCGCTGGGCCGTAGCATTTCTTGCATGCGATTTGCTGCTTTAACTTGCAAACTTATGGGTGGTATTCGAAAAGCCAGTTTCTGGTGTTAAAACCTTTCCGTTACGACAACATTGTGACTATTTGTAGCAAGAGATAACAGCACACGAGCCGGGCGGTAGGACCTGTTGATGATAAGCGCCGTCGTCGATAAGGCCGACCTGATGGACTGGCACAGGCAGAATTTTGGGGAATGCATATATGCATGAGTTGATTAAATAGTTCGCGCTTTGGAATTACCTGACGTATGTAAGATGGCGCCGCTAACAGTGTAGTTTTTGGTGAGCGTTAAATGGTTGGTTTTTGATTGTAGGTATATCGATATTGCATATTTTTCCTGAAAATTGTAACGTTAAAAGGTTCAAATGTACAGATTTTGTTGTCAAGTAAATTTTTAAAGTACATTCAAATAATAGTAGTAGTATTCAAACTCATACTATAACTGAATTCTCTTGGTATTTTACGTAGTGCTATTGTCTCTGAAATAGGAGTTGATATGCTTTTGTTTTTCGAGAAAAGGTAATTGTAGCTAGAAAAGTTATTGGTTTCATGAGACCAAATATCTGTCTTCTCTGGTGATGGGTTCAGGACAGTGACAATCCTTACTCAGCGTATCAGTCTGGTCCGAGTCGGTCCATCCTTGTCGACTTTCAAGATATCATTTAACTTGAAGTTTGAATATCCACGTCCTTCACTTTTTTCATCTAGCCTCCATCAGCGATTTTCCGCAAGTCATCGGTCCATTGAGCGGGACAGCGTCTTACACTTCGCTTGCTAAGGCGTGGTCTCCACCCCAGAACTCGTTTGCTCCAACGGCCATCAGTTCAGCGACATACATGACCGGCCCAATGCTTTTTCAAGTGCTGATCCGGCGAGCTATATGGTTAATTTTAGTATATTTGCAGATAACATCGTTTCCTATTTTATACTTAAGAGAGACCCTGACCTGAGTATAGCTCGCTCTATTGTCCGTTGAGTGATTCTAAATTTGTGAACCAATCTCGCTGTTAGTGTCCATGTCTTAGCTGTGTACTAGTTCATAAGCACTTAAATCCATATACCCCATATATGTAATTGAACAGATCATGTGAGTTTTGACAGAAGCTAGCGTGTTCGCGTATTTTAAGTAACGATGGCTGTGGTTAGTCATCGGGTTGGTGACATACAAATATAATAACCTGATAGTCCCTCAATGCTTCGGACGGCAGCCTTCAGTGAATAAACCAGGAAATAGGTGGTTTTGAAAAAGGGATACCGTAAAACTCACTCGAGCATTTCTGGATACTCTACCACGGGTCACAATTGTATAAGTGATTACAATGTGACTTTGTAAAAGACTTTAATAGAAGTTGTTTTTAAAAAACAATTATTTAAAATGGATAGTTGTTTATTTTATATATAAACAAGTACCTATGCTAGTTTCTATACTCTTACTAACTCAAACTCAAACTCAAAAATTTTTATTCAAATAAATCATTACATGACACTTTTGAATCGCCAAGAAGTTATTTTTAATGAATCTACCACCGGTTCGGGAGGTTTTATCTACCGAGAAGATACCGGCAAGAAACTCGTGTAGTTACTCTTTTCAAAAAATGGGGTTTACAATGTTCTCATTTCGAGTCAAAATTTATACAATACTATTGGTTTTTACATAGCTGTAATATGTCTAATTTATATAATTCTATATTATCATCCTAATTACATTATTTTTACTTGGAACACAATGCGAGCACATTAAGACCAAATAATGTTATCGGCTAAATAGTCGTTAACACAGTAATATCCTTTTTTCAAAAGGGTACTTTTAATTATAGCTTTAAACTTAAGTAAGGGAAGATCGACAATATGTTGTGGTACTTTATTAAAATACTTTATACAATTACCAACAAAAGATTTACCCACTTTGTGTAGCGGAAGATTTGGAACAGCGAGTTTGTTTCTATTTCTAGTGTTTTGAGACTGTGAAGATCACAGTTTTTATCAAACATATGAATATTTTTACGCACGTACATTAAATTCTCATAAATATATTGTGACGCTACTGTCATTATACTAATTTCTTTGAAAAGTTCTCTAAGAGAATCACGGGGTTTAAGTTGGTAAATAGCGCGAACTGCTCTTTTTTGCAGTACAAAAATGGTTTGTATGTCAGCAGCTGCACCCCACAGCAACATGGCGTATGACATAACACTATGAAAATAACTAAAATAAACCAATCTTGCTGTTTCAACATCTGTCAGAAGTCTTATTTTCCTAACCGCATATGCCGCTGAGCTAAGCTTTCCAGCAAGAGATTTAATATGAGGTCTCCACTGAAGTCTATTATCAATACTTATTCCAAGAAAAACAGTTGAACTAACAAATTCTAATTTTTCATTATTAAGAGTGATATTGGTTTCTACTTGTCTTACATTAGGCATACTAAACTTAATACATTTGGTTTTTTTAGTATTCAACAATAAATTATTTACTGTGAACCAATGCATTACCCGAGACAGGGCACTATTTGCCTCGTCAACATCCTTACTAACTGCCCTTGTATACATTATTCTGTCTTTGTTCTCTTAAATACAATGATCGGAACTTAAATATTCAAAACTTAAGCTGCTCTGATAGTCGTCAAGGCACTAGCCAGTTGCAAATAACGTTTATTGTGACCTCGAATAAACTGATGGGCATTTTGAAGATAAACGTTATGCGTCTTTGTTTGTTTTATAATCCATCGAGTAATAGTGATTTCTACAAGAAAACTAAATTGAAATTTTCAAACCAACTTAAACAATTCCAAAACATTCCCAAAGACCGTTAGTAAGCTCCAGTCGTCACAGCGCGTGCTGCAATAGGTAAGCAATGAATAAACGGTCGAGCGGAGTGCGAGCGATAAAAATGATCTATGCGGCCCGATGTGTACCTCGCTGCTACTTTATTTGTACCGGGCCAGTACGAATCGCGACACTTTTTCACGGAACACACATTTTTTAGCGGTACACTCTTGTGCGTTTAGTTGGGCAATTTGTACAGGTATTGTACATTTGGAATAGTAAAGGGGCAAGTGAAGCGGGAAGTTATGAGGATATATTAGACTATTGCTTTCGTATTACAAGTTACCATTATTTTTTAAATCTTTTGGACTTCACTGGTCGAAAAAGGTCCAATTTAAAAATCATACATTTTATGTCATGTTGCAATAAGACATCATTGTATTGTACTGTAGTTGTAATGAATGAACTAGTGTTTGTTTGTCATACATCTATCATATTTGCAGGCGTTTTTTATCTTCTTTTTCCTAATTGATTACCGCCATTGGCTGCAGATGGCCTTTACACTCAATTGACAATCGCAGATGGCTCTCATCACCTCGTATCACTTGCCATCCGGTGCGCAAAATGATTGTCCCTATCACTTGTAAATCTAAAATAATATACCCTGGATGGAGGAAGTGTTTCATAAAATAGCCCAGTGAAGCTGTAAAAGGCATCAGCGGATAATATCGATAGTAATATTACCTTACTAAAGTGGAGTTTAATTAATTAAGTTCAAGTATGATTTCTCTTTAATTAACTGTGTGATTCTGACGAACACTTATTTCTTGATTGAAAGCAATTCATAAGTAAACTTTTATTTTAAAAAGTAGATCTAGTTTATAGTTTATAGAATAATTTTTTTTTAGTCAAACATATAGTAGGTACTTATGCAGACAGTACGGTGTACATAAGTTGTGAGTCTGAGCAAGAAGTTAGGGTTACCTCTCATACATTTTGATCTTAAAATTGATGTTTACTTGCTTTGATTTCTAAATAATAAATATACCCCAAAAACATTTTTCTGTTACAGTGTCCGTGGTTCTACCTTCTCGATTCCGATACCTATACCAGATCAACAACTCTTCAAACATAAACAGCTTTCACCATTTCTCAAGTGTAATCGTTTTTTTACACCTAATGACCCCGTAGTCAGAGAGTGCGGGAGGGCGGGAGGGGAGAGCTTCCTGTAAGATACCCCGCGGCTCGAATGGGTGGCCTTTCGAAACCCACATTACGTTAAATAGTTCCAATGTTCCGAAACGTTTCGTAATGTTGTTGCGTGTGGATGTCTGCTTGTAATATGTGCGTGATGCTTATGCTTTTTTTTTTAGTGCCCATTTGTAAACTAGATGGCGTTGGTAGTGGGTTAAATTGCGCTTATATGGTGATGACACTTTAAAAATCTAAATAGCTGAATTTATATACTTGACCCGAGATTAGTTTTTTGGAAGAAAAAGCGAACGCGTATTTGGTTCAACTTGTTCAACACTGTCGCCTCAATTCTTGAAGAGTAAAATTATTCATTAGTCCTAAGTACATATATCAAGGGGATTTATAATATTGACATGCAGGCAAACGAGCAAACGATTTACGTTTCGGTGATTTTCCACACATGAACAGACACCCCAAAGACATTCCAAAGTGCCACGAGTGTGTTGACAACCATTAAAAGAGTGAAGTAAAAGATAATACAGAGAGATTTCATCAACATCACCTAATCAAACGTCCCAAAACTAGGGGGTATAGGCCTTAGTCGTTTATGCGGGCCCAGTGCGGATGGGCTGACTTCACGCACAACCTTTGAATCACTACGTAGGCGGGCGCAGTTTTCCTCACGATGATTCTCCTTACCGTAAGAGCGTCGAATGAACGTACATATAATTTCGTAAAGTTCGTGCCAAGATTTAAACCAGCGCCTTCCAGATCGGAAGGCAGTAGTCCATACCAATAAGCTAATACGCTATAATATAATAGTGTCATCATTCTGCAAAACACAAAGTGTTATTGGCGTTGTTTCGCGCTGGTTACTATGAGGAAATGGTATGCTGATCGAGCCAGCGAATTCGTCTCGTACCATAGCAATTCTAAGGGACGACGCATGTGGTGGAATTTGTTGAGTCGGCTCTTACACCAAGGGTTCCATTTGTGTGCATTAAAATGACTGCTTGGCCTGGATGTTTTTTATCTATACTTATATTATAAAGCTGAAGAGTTTGTATGTTGGTTTGTTTGTTTGAATGTGATAATCACAGGAACTAATAATCTATTTCTATGCAATGAATTACCTACTTCCTCAATGAATAAGCTATGTAAGTTTATTCATTGAGAAGGGCTTTAATATATCATCACGCTAAAAATAATATAAGCGGAGCAGCAAAGAAGAATGTTTCCAAATTCGTGGATTTTTCCTGCTGTGAGCTTTCGCTGCGTGTACTGAGGAAACAGTTAAAGTTTCGCAAAAGTCATGCATGACAAGACAGCATTGTTTCCCTTTGAAAGTTCTAATAAAAGTCCGCTACAGAATTATATGTTTATACTTTACGAGCCATGTGGTGTAGCGTTTGAGACGTTGGCTAATTCAGCAAGCTGGCATTACAAACATTTGTGTACATGAACACGTCTGTTTATATTAGTTTGGTTGTTTTATATATATAATATGGATACGGGATGGAACCCGGAACCCTTGGTGTTGCTGACGTTTAAACCGCTACACCAAATGGGCCGGTAAAAAATTATTATGTAAAAAATTTATTAATGTCTATTTTTTCTATGGACTATGGACATTGATACGTGGCAGGGCGTGGTCAGGTTTTTTTTCAATAGTACCTACTATATCGTATTATTGTGGTTGGCGGGTAGGGTAGTACGATACTATTATTAAATAAGCCATTAATTAATGCGCGCACGGATGAGGTATTGTGTTGACACTTGACAGGACAATGACAAATTATTTCGTCGGTCAGCATAGGGGCCAAGGAGTATCAGTATACAGCCATGCATATTATTTACTTATGATTGTGTTCCTAAATCCTATTATTTTATATTCAAGTTATTGAAATATCTATAAAAAACCTTTTATATAAGCCAATTTTAAAACATATATATATATCCTACACTTATGAAATAGATATATATTCCTTTTATATACATACTAGGTATTGTAATTATGTCTCACTATTAATGTTGATTAGTAGTGGTAGTATTTAAATAAATCACCCGTCACTTCGTAGGCCTGTCGTAAAACCAGCGCTGTCGTGCCGTGTTTATTTTTATTTTGGTTCACCTCGTCTCACCTTATAAACACGACAGCACATGCTGAGACAGGGTCCTTTTGACCGCTAAGTATTACATTTATTATTATTATTTATTTTTCATTTGTTTTGAGTGATATTTTGTTTTATATTATTGCTCTGTCTGCTCGCAGGAGTGTGATTCCCGATCTGTTATAATGTATTTGTTGTCTTCGTTATTGTATTGTTTAAAACTGTAAAAGTCAAATAACTAATGTAATATTTTATCAATAAATTTTTCTTTCTTTCTTTCTTTCATTTTATTTCTTCTTTGAGTAATTAAAAAAACATATCTCTTTTTTTTATTTTTAAACTTCATTCAAAGTATACAAATATTCCACATTTAATACAGATAGGTTGTTTTGTCGGTACAGTCAGTTTCTTGAATATAGAACTATGTAAATTTTATTTAAACGTAAGTGACAAACTTATGTTATAGAAATAAGTTTTGATCTTCATATACTTGAATATTTATTGGGAAAATTATTGCTTCATAACTTAACCACCAGCTTCTCATTTAAGTTGCTTATACTTCATATTTATTTTATCTGTGGTATTACGAAACTATTACTTTCACCAATCTAGTTGACGCTTTAATTTCGATCGAACCTGTGTGATGGAGTTAACCAATAAACGGTTTTGGCTTTCTTGCTCATTTTTTCCAACTACATACAAGCGGTTTGATTAGTGAGTGTACTTACTTTTTGCGAATATCGCAACAGACTCTTTGACATATCATAATGGTCATAGTCGTTGCTTACGGTGCGTTCTGTTTATGATTTTACTACTGAAGCCACTACAACAGTTAAAAAATGTACTAGGTGGTAGACTCGATACTGAGTCGTCTAGGTAGGTACCACCGCAGTGCCATATATCATCCCGTCAAACACGAGTGTTATGCACTTTTGTGTTTCGGGATGAGGGCACTGTAGCTACTGAAATTACCGGGTATAAGAGACCTAACATCTGTTGTCTCCGGTGACGGGCGCATTGCGGCGTTGAGGGAGGATAATAACTGTCTTTCAGTTGTTGGTCTCCTTTAATGCCGCTCTGTCATGGTCTGGCGTATCACTTACTATCGAGTGAGCAACCAGACCGTCCTGTATACTTATAACATAAAAAAATGCTATTTCGAGTTTAGAAAGACACGTTAAGCCGTTGGTCCCGGTTGGTACTATTAGGATGTGTTGAAATGAGGTTAGATCAATGAGAGGCATCCTTAACAAGCCCTTTAAACTTAACGCAAAAAACGATTAAAACCTATATTTAATTATATTACATTTTTAATTCATTATTTGAAGAAATATATACAAGCAAGTGTACTATCACTAATTGACGCCCGCGCGCGATCCACTCAGACACGTTCACGTGCGATTAATGAGAGCGGCCGGGGTCTCCAAGGGGCCAAAGATTTTCCAATCTGTGTTGACATTTCTAATATTCATTTTATAGATCTACAGTTGAAGTTGCAATTAGATATTTCAATGCTTATACGGACACTTATTGAAAATTCCTAATGACTTCTAGGCGAGACGACTTTTATCAGTGAATATACTTCCGTGAAGCTTTCTTTGATAATGATATTGTCAGAAAATTAAAGCACAAACAGAGAAAAAACTTCTTTAGTGTATCTTGATGCCATTCGCTTCACAAGCTCTATCGTACAAGGCCGTATTCCAATGAAGTTTTTCGTTGACATAAATTGTAGCAAATGTTAAACTACTACGCCATGGGGGTCGTCTAAACAAAGCGAAAATTCGAGTAGCGAATATAACGAGTTGAAACAAAACAGCCCTCCCATCTGCGGGGTCATTAACGATTTCATAAAAGGCTTATGGGCCGCACTTCCCCTTCCTGCTGTCATATTTTCCATGGAGTTTGCCATTTCCGAAACGATGTTGAAACAAATAGATATATTTTTGGGTAAGTGCTCTTAATTTCCCACTAATTTAAATATTTCTAGATCCAGACTGATCTGCCGTTACTAGTAATAACTCATAAAATCATTCTCGTGTCAGAGTTTTAGGTTATATCAGACGACGATCACCTAATTGACACAGTCATTGAGCTAGACTGAGTAAAATTGATTCGAAATTGAAATGGACTTACATATGTGTTACAATTTTAGTTTGTTAAGTTTAAAATCACTTGGCCTCAAAATTAATAAATCACACATTAAAAGTAATAAACTACCAATAAATAAATTATGCGATAATTATAACTCCTTCTTATACCATCACAAACATGGATATCACTGACACAAAAAGATGTATGATAAAACAGATCCGATTTAATATAATTTCAAAAAGGAATTTATTTTCCGAAGTAAAATACAGAAACTTTTTACGAACGATAAAACGGGTCACGATATTTCAAGATGGTGAATTCGTGAAATATCTTTTGCAATATTTTCTCGATTGCGACAATATCTGATTCAATAAGTACTAATGTCCACAATATAGAAATAAGTAGTCTAGAAAATTGCTTCATAAGAATATATTAATTTACTCTCTAACATTGAAAACAATTTTCGCGAGAGCTCTGATGTAAACAGGTTGTATAATGTGTTCGAGTTAGAAATACATGCACGTTCAGCGTGAAAAAGTCAATCAGTTTGAGTAGTAACCGAGTGGGATATGGAAGGAAACAATGCGCATATTAATCAGACAAGCTGAATAGCGGCTAATTAGGTCTGACGGTGACAGAGCGAGCGCAGCGCGCGCTTTGTCCCGCGCTCATTGTGCCGCAGCTTGTACTGTTATTGGCTGTTTAGTTGACGATTTTCAAACCACCTGTGTGCCTTTGTGCATGTAACTTTGTATATTTAAAAAATTAAATACTTCTCTCGCCGGTAACATGAGTGCAGAATGGGAAAGACCTAAGCCCGGCTAGTTCACAACATAGCAGTGAAAGTTTCTTACTTTGTTCGGCATATAGCACCACGGGATCGTAAGGTTTGGATCCAAGGGGTTGGACAGGATAGAGATTATTGTATTTACGACCCAGAAGAACTTTCCTTGACCTAAATAAGGCTGAGGTCCGAAGCAGGTCGAATAAAAGAGTTTTTATGAAAAGACTGATGGATGTGAAAGAAGCTAGAGAAGTATGTCAGGACCGCGCAAAGTTGCGCTCTATCATCTCGGCCTGGCCCTTTGGGACTAAGGCGTGAGCTTTATTTATAAATTTATATTTAAATGCAGAAAATTTAAATCTTCGATATTTATTTTTTCGATTGCTTCAATTTAGTTTCGTAAACAAATAAATTTGAAAAA
The DNA here is from genome assembly GCA_019425675.1 of Leucinodes orbonalis. NCBI lineage: Eukaryota > Metazoa > Arthropoda > Insecta > Lepidoptera > Crambidae > Leucinodes > Leucinodes orbonalis. The sequence goes on from PQWD01008698.1 coordinate 31,696, forward strand.
AATTCAAAGTACAATTTCATATTTGTGCTATTTAGAATCCATGATGTAAACTTATGGCATGTCATTTGATATGTGTGATTGGCAATATATAGATAATTTATTGATTGCTATAATCGCTACATCAATGATATTGTATATAAAGAACATGTACCCGAGCGAATAAACAAACCAATTTCAAATATTACTAAAAATCCCTGAAGGCCATAAAGCGTGCCCGTTAACCTGTTTACACCAGTGCGATTAGATACACTCCAAAAGATAACAGTGCGTTGTACATAAATGTAAAATTGATTGAGTGATTTTGACACATATCGATGGCGGAGATACGGACGCGGTGAAACGTTATCTGCTCGGCGTTATTGCTGTGGAAAATGTATTTATGGACATAGGAAGTATGTTCGGTTTGGTTGTAAGTTGGTAAGTATCGGAAATTACATATCGATTGTGTATCATTAGAAAATAAGGGTTCTCCGTTTATGATGTGTAAAGAACTACTGACTTGATTTCGGTTAAACCCGTTGGTAGTTTTCACCGTAAAGAGTGTATAATATGTGTGCATACATCAATTTTAATCTATTCAATCCCATATTTTCAAAATTAGGGGGGACACATTTGTCCACTTTGGAAGTGTCATAACAAAAGTTCAATTTTAAAGGTACTTACATGTGTAAGTAAAATTATTGAGAAACATTGCCCATCATAAATAGCTCAAATAAGATTTATAGAACACATCACACAGATAAAATTATAAAAATAAACTAGGGATTGTGACACCTATCAATGGCGGAGATACGGCCGCGGTGAAACGTTAACTGGCCAACGTTATATCAGTGGAAAATGTATTTATAGACAGTGGAAGGATGTTTGGTTCAGTTGTAAGTAGGCATTTATCGGTGGAAATCACATATCAATTGCGTATCGTCAGATGGTATGTCGAATAAATGATAAGAATAAAAACAATTCGAGTTTTCCGCTGATAGTAATCTGAGCATCGGATAGACAAAATACACGTCAAATTCAAAGTCAAAATCCATTTATTCAAATTACAAAAGCATTTATGTACGTCAAAAGTAATACACAAAATATAATAAAAAAAAACCAAAGTAAAGCACTAATACGAATTTTGACACTCGAAAAAATGTGCATCAGTGTTTGGCCTTTACGGTCTTATGAACTGGCGACCAAGTAGATTCGCTTGTTGGTAAGTGACACATCCACCCTTTACAAAGGTAGTGACTCCTGAGCATAGTTATCATCGGAAAACTTAAAAAATTAAAAGGGAGCCGAAAACAGTACACAAAAAATGATCTATAATGAAAAACATTATAAAACAGTATTTTTTGTAATTGTACATGACGGTCTGGACGCTCACTTGATGGTAAGTGATACGCCTAAACCATGACAGAGCGGCATTGAAGAAGACCAACATCTGATACACAGTTATTATCTGCCGTCAATGCAGCATTGCGCCCGTCACCCGAGACAACTGATGTTAGGTCTCTTATACCTGGTAATTTCACTAGCTACAGAGCCCTCATGCCGAAACACAAAAGTGCATTACACTCCTGTTCCACGGGATGACATCTCAGTGTCGAGTCTACTACCTTGTAAAGAATACAATATTAAGTATGATCTATTAACATTACAAGTTTATAATCTAATAGTCCACAATTAAAGTTGAACTAAAACTCTATCCGTTTTTCTCGAGACCTTACTTAATATGTTATCTAGGAATATAAACGCTTTGCAATGTCTGACGTATTTAGTTAGCATAACTTTACATGTTAAATTCTCTTAGAGCAATGCAATTAGTCATTGAAATGAAGTTATTTTGCGCAAAAAATGGCGTTGGATTTTATTTAAGTTAACATCGGAAACGTTAGCTTTGAATTGTTTCTAATTTATTTTTGCTTAACACTTATTCAACCTATCGCAGTCCACTGCTGGACATAGGTCTTCCCCATTTTGCGCCAGATATCTCGGTCCTCCGCTTTTTCCCAACTAGGAAAATCGCACAAAGTGAGGTTTCGCCGCGGTATTTTAACCCTCGAGCTCTGGATGACGTAGACGAACGCTGTGCCCATCACAACGGATTATTATTTTAATAATAATTGGAATATCAATAACTTCCTTAAACCCTACGTCCTTCTTCAAACGGTTGCACGAAACGAAGAAACAATTGTAGTGGGAGTAGAACAGAAGATAGAAAACGGTATAATTAATTGTATGTTACAACCATTTATTTTTGATGATGATCTAAATCATAATGAGAATAGTGGGGTTTCAAAGATAGTTATCAATTTCATAAAGACAGGTACACACGCTCGTTTGCCTCCCTATGTTATAAAAAAAAAACACAAGAACATCCTAGTTAAAATTAAACCAGATCGTCGATATGGAATGATATAACGGTACTCTGATTATATAAAACTAACTAAACCTATAGATGAGAATGAGTGTATAATTAATTCAAAGCAAAATGGACACAGAATGCTATAGTAGTGGCATGAACAATGGGATATCCATCTGTCACCCGGACATAACGAACTTAAACTGTGCCCGCGAAACAAAGCCTGCTCGTAGGGCGGCCATAGGTTCAGTTTTTAAAGTATTAAAAAAATAGTAAATAAAATTAATTTAGAAATAATTATCATCATATTTTTTGTAATTGGATTGAAAAGAAGTCCACTTATCGTAGTCTTGGCATTGTAGCCTTGTAAAAAATCATATGTAATACAATAAATACTCTATTATTATACTAATAACTAAATAATAACTTGAAATAAAAATACGTACGAGTATGATCCAATTTCGATCTGAAACATTATTTACTTGGTTTATATTTGTAACTAATGACTACATTAATTTCCCTTAACACTGCATCTGTCATGGTCAGGCGTATCATTTTCACTTAATGTCATAAAGAAACTGCACTATGTCAACAGTTACCAAGTGGGCTGTATGTTTGATTTTCATCTTCTTTACCGAAAATAAGAAGATGAATTCAAGATTTATATAATTATTGTTGTCTCGTTATTATTAAAAAAAACAGATCACAGTTTTTTAGATCTGAATGTCTTTGTTTTAAAATCAGATAGCAGATCTCTTGTTTTTATTAGGTGGTAGACTCGGTACTGAGTCGTCTAGGTAGGTACCACCGCAGTGCCAGATATCGTCCCGTAAAATAGGAGTGTCTTGCACATCTGTGTTTCGAGATGAGGGCACTGTAGCTACTAAAATTATGGGGTATATGAGACCGAACATCTTTTGTCTCGGATGACGGGTCCAGAGTAGTGTGGACGTAAAAATATGACTATCTATTGTTATTAATGTCCTTTCAGATTGTTTCTATCAAAGTCAGGCATATCACTTACCACCAGGTGAGCGCACTGATCGTCCCGTTTACCTATGGCATAAAAATACATACACGAGACGAAAAGGTATGTGATGCTCGGTATCCTTAAATTATGAAAGTAGTTTTGGGGGCATAGAACTGCTTGATAGTTGGTTGTACAACTGACTACTGATACAATAATGCTTGCTATGTTATAACTTAGTTTATAACTAAATTCAACAAAATGAATCCAATACTCTTAGGATAAGCAAATACAAGTAGCGACGGGATGGATATTCATTTCTCTAGGTTTAAAAAAAAAGGCAAGCAGTTATGAGAGATGATAAATTTATATTTCCCATAAATAAAAGAAAATATCGTGCTATGCCTACGTTTAACCTAATTTAAAAGTAACTATCCCCCAGCTGTTTGTGTGTTTTTTAAAAATGTATGATGATCTAAGGCAATTTATAAATTATCCAATAAAAACAATTAGAAAAGAAGGCTACCCCAGCGGTATGTAACGCAAACACGGGTGTCCCAGACAGACGTAAACATTCGGATTGATTTGTCAAATGCAATGAGTTTCTAACGCTGTACTGTTAATAGTAACTCATATTAAATTGTGTTTTGACGGGGCACTTGTATAAAACCTCCTAAAATTATAATCGAAGCTATTTTATTTTGTTTACGTAGTTTAAATGTAAAGTCATACCTAGTTTTTGGTGAACTAAATATTTGTGTGGTGTTTTCATAACCTAGTTATGTTTGAATTAGAGGTTAATAGCGGTTAGTCCGTTCGGTTGATGATAACACAAGTCAAGTAACTGATGTGATGGTCAAGCGTCAGATGGGTGACCGAAAATGTTTAGCTCCATGTTTCAGAAGGAACATTAAGCCGTTGATCCCAGCTACCATCTAATGATGGTAGTCGATCACAACCACCAATCCGCACTGGGCAAGCTGCCATCCCAAAATCTAGCCATACTGTGTTAGAAGACAGCATGGTTAGAGTGGGACGTTACTGGCTGATGGATGATAATGATTTCTGAGTGAAGATACTCGTAATGTATGTTTTTAATTATTTAGACTCACCAACAATAAATGCATAAATTTATTACATAAATAATCAAATTTTCAGCTTCTGATACATGTGGCAATCATAGGTGAGTTCTGCTTTATCAATGTATTATATTTTTTGCAAATAGTAACAAATCCATATTATTTAAAATTTACATTGGTATTTTAATAATGAAGACTGATGCAGATTGATTGCCGTTGGAATAGTCGAATTTTAGAATGATGAACCCACTTTAGTTTAAGATCGTATAAGTTGAAAGCGTAAGTAAGATTGATATCACTATTTCCAATACGTGTTAGCTTTCAATTCAGCTGTGATTTATCTTTATTTTTATGACTCTAGTTAGTAATCTATACATCCCCCCCAAGGACCGCAGAAATGCAAAAGCAAATGTTAACTTGTCACATATAGCTATTATCGTATATACCTCAGCATATGCAGCAGTAGTATGAAACCATTGCAGCATTTGTATTTTATAACTGCTGCGATACATCATCGCACTATTCATCATAAGATGTAATTTGATCTTCATCATCAAACCGTTCCACCACTTTATATTCATATGCAATTTTCTTCAACGAGCATTTTTTATATGGAACGTCCTCCCAGCATGATGTTGCCTGAATGATGTGCCATTGGAATATTTATGCAAAGAGTTATTCTTTCCTAAAATCAAGCAACGATCCGTTGAAACTACTGGTGTCTCTGTTATTCATTGGCAGAAATGATCACTTTCGATTAGGTGACTCTTTAGCTCGTTTGCTGCATATGACATGAAATAAACTTCAATTAATTGGGATTACTCATTGTAAAGTAAAACTTCATCATCATTTTAGTCTACTATATCTACTACTGAACGAGGGCTTCCCTAATGATTTCTACTCGGACCAATCCTTAGAAGTCGACATCTATCTGCTACCCGTCATCTTATGCAGATTATCGTTCCATCTGGTTGGAGGTCGACCTACACTGCATCTTACGTGGAAAACTTAACCAAAAAGAAACTCTCTAGGCTCTCTAAATAAAAGCCTTGCAAACATAAATACATTTCAAATATTTGTCACGATAAACTTCCCCATCTAACACAACAGGCAATCATTAACAATTAAACCGTTCTTGAAACTAATTAAAAATGGGCGCGTCTTCGCAATTTGGACTATTTAAGTGCTTACGAGGCTTCGCTGTCCAACTCTAAGTTGTTTCGAATGAAGAATTAATTATGAAGTGAATAAGGCCAAGTTGCCGGCGCGGCCAACTTGGGAACCGGTTACAATTTGTGGGAGAGTAGCAGGTGTGACACGGCCCCGGAACTTGGAGTACATACGGTTTGTTGCCTCCTCGGATGATAAAGTCGATTTGAATCGCAGATTGTAGGTGTTTTAAAATATAACTACGGATAAGCTTTCGGCGCGTCCAACTTAGCGCGAAGATAGTGTCTGTGAATTTATAATGCGGAGACGGTGTATTCTTATCGGGGATTGGAATATATGAATGCTGTTTCTCATACATCTGACTGGTGAAGTGCGCATTAGCTCATATGATAGGGTAGCGGCTAGCATGCTTGGATGAAGATCATAAAAAAGTTATTGTAGCAGATTGGTCGAAACATTGAACTGAATCATTTGGTAAGTTCAGTATCAGTCGGACAGAAAGAATGTGCCTTAAAAGAATGGCATTGATTTTTTCGTCTTAGAAGTTAATGCAATACGTTGGGACACTTTTGTGCTCAAGAGAATAAATCCATAAATTTGGGAATTCGATGACCATTAGGCTATAAATTAAATAAGTTTATTGAAAATTAATATGTTTTTCCAATTTTATCAAACTAAAATTAACATTGACATGTTTGTGTCGCTTAGTGTAAAACGTATTGACAACATCCGCGCAAATGTAACAAAGCCAATTTAAATAAATACAACTGATATGTAAATAAACATGGCAGTGGTAAACGACTGTTTTGTTACAGCCAAGCTATGAAATCACAAACTGTTAAGATAGAATTAAACTTATTAATTTGTTGTAGTTAAAGTTTTTTCATTTGGTGAATGGTTTGGTATAAAAATAAATGTTTCTTTTGAAATATAATTATACAGGTGTAGCGTGGATGAAATAAAGCTATTGGCGTATTGATAAGGATATCATGGCACTGAGGATATTTTATTATTGTATTATGTAAATGTAAAACCACGTCAATATACATTTATTTTGTATAACTTATATTGAAGTTTGTTTCAAGGAGTTTATGTAACTGATGTTCGTGGTTCGTTCGAAATCGTCTACTTTGTGAAGTTAGTTTTAAAAATAGAATCAGCCATTTCTCATTTCTACAAATTATACGAAATGCCAGCGACATCGCATCGCGCCGCCAGCCGTAGGCTAAACAGCGCATTCTAATTCCTAATAATCACAACATTTATTATCACTGACGGTAACTAGTTGGTGTCGCGTATCAGCTGATAGATGTGAACGGTAATTGTCCGCGATGCTAGTTCACCGCTCATGTCACGTTAACAGTGTTAATGTCTGTTATTATAACCATATGTTGTGTATGTAAATGAGAATGACTGCATTTTCTAATATGATAAACGTGACGCTTGTGAACTTTATTAAATACTGTTTCGATCACGCTTACAACGGCTCGCACGGTAAGCTTGTTAGCCGCGTGGTGTATGGTAAAATGACAAATGAACGTATATTACTGTACATAGTAGTTGTAGTTATATGATATTGTCGTGTGGTAACGGCAGATTTAAATACAATTGACACCATCATTATTCTTTGCGCTTGCCGTAAAAGGCTGTTTAGGGACAAAACAATCAGCAGAGAATGTGGGAGTGTTCCTCATTCGACCTAGACTATTACGGGTACTGCTCTTTCCAAAACCACTAAGTAAGTATCGGTGAGCGAGTCAGAGTTCAACAGTGGCCTGTCATAGGGTTTTAAAGTAATAAATGTTTTACAGTATGCTAATAAGGGTACTTTTATAATCCGATTTTTAAACCATAGCAAATTTAGTGTCAATTTTTAAACCACCTGCTTAACATAATCATATAATGAATTCATCTTAATTTTTAAGTTATCAGGTGATTGATAACTTAAAAATGAAGATGAATTCATATTGAAGTATTAAAGTCGATAAAATTACTACGGGTTTCAAACTCTACATTCCTGGAGCCAGAAGCAATCTACACTCCACGCTTCAATCATTTAAACACTGAGGCAGTTGTAAAAAATATATTATTTTACAGCAGGAACGTCTTTCTAACGTTTTGCATGAGAATCTATTATAGTTTTACTGCCTGGTTTTCACCATAAGCTTGAGAATATAAAATATTTACCAGTAGGTAAGGTATAAAAATATAACATAGTGTTTTATTTCAATAAATGATCATATAAAGCGTATTCATGATTTCGTGATTATTTCTACCATGTATGCGCTAGTTATTAAAGATCTTTGTGAATATCAACTTCAAAGTTCTAGGCTCTAGTAATCGAGTTGTGATTGACCGAAATCTGTGACATCATGTGCGTCTGAGTATGGCACAATAACCTCCGCAGTATCTTTAACCCGAAACATTTGATTCCATCCAAGCAACACCGTCATGCGAAATAATCAAAGGCCCTCACGGGTGACAGATGTTAAGTCTTGATATCGCAATTAATTAAATTAATCGTGTGTCATCAATGATCGCGGGCCTTGTACAAGTCATTACTCAAAACGAGCACACCAGTAATTAGGTGGTAATAAGTCAAGTGCTTGTACTAGTCTATGATTAATACAGCGCCTCTGGAATTAATGCCGATTGATTATTATGGCTGAATAATTCAATATATGAGCAATTACTACGTATGCACATTGTACGTGCACACAGTAATTGCGGTAAGTATCGTTTATTATAATTATAATTCGGTGTAACAATAGGTTTAAGCACCTGTAATCGGTACGGCGATTGTTTTATTCCAAATTCATTAACCGAGCTACTTTATATGAATTATTGAAATCGATTTCCTATGGATCTACGTTAACTTATGACGTTATACTGTTTGATTGTCATGTACACTTATTGGTTTTAAATGAAATAAATAATATTTGATTTGATTACAAACCAACGCACTTTCTTTAGTTTTGTGTGATTATCATAAATATAAGGGGAATAACCATGACAATAGTTTGAGATATTGACAAGTAATATATTTGATATTCAGTAATTTGATTTCTTTATCAACTCAGGAAACATTTTGATTTTTCGATTATGATAAAAAAAAACTGTTTGTGTTTACTCCTTTTGTGTGCTCTTGCCACCTGAGATGACAAAAATGCGTGACTTTTACTGTAGGCAATTGAAGGGCTGCAAAATATTATTCGTAGATTATTTTCATTAATATAATTTCGTTTCTGTTTACCGGTAATATAAATCATTATGATTTTAAACACTTTGTTATATAAAACTACAATTATCTGAATTGATAATAAAGTACTGATAAGGAACTGCTTAATTATTATAATAGGTACTTAGTTTGATCTTTCTCATTAATAAGCACGTAATAATTAGCGTTACGCCCTGGTACGTAATTATTAAGAAAATATGTCACAGGTAAGGAAGATGTCTTGAATTCAGTAATTAAATTATTGAACTTCATAAAAATGTTAACGATTCAATAGTTACGTGGTTCTAAGCTTGGACCAGTTTACATTATAGATTTTTTATAATTGGTTAGGGCAGGAGAGATGCGCGATCTGGAGAGAGCAGGTTCAAATCCCGCCACATATCAATGTCTTTTCGAATTTTCTAAACTATAACAGGGATAATCACTAAGATTTTAATAAACACTGAAGTCTTTGTGTAACTAAGCAGAAATCTAAACGATTGATTAATCTAAGTCTGATATGGACTCTGAGGTTAAAAACTCTTTGCGTTCGTCAATTGCCTCGAGAATAAAATTCACTTGAGGCTAATAGTGTATTTGGTTTGAGTTACATATCTACTTATCAAAATCTAAACATGAATCCAAAAACTAAAAGTCACCTTGCTATTTTCAATAAATACCCAGCTCAGACATTTCTGCGGCATGAACACACGATTGAATACTTGCGCAAGATTGCGCGGTAGGTAGTAGGTGACTGGGCGTAGGACAGTAAACCGGAGGACGCACTACGGCTGACAAGGCAATTAATAAGGGCAGATGGCGATTGAGCACGAGTCACCCGCTCGACCGGTATTAATCATAGCCACCGGCTTTTATTACGTATTCGGATAAAAAAATCATTTTGTATTGCTATCAGAACGAACTTAAATTGTCATCATTTTGAACTGTATATTATATACTGTAAAAGACGTATACGGAGAAAAGTGGCGTTAATAATGTTTGTTGTTCCCGTGCTTTAATCGTTCCTACTAGGAATCCACATAAAAAAATCTATTGTATTTAACGCTTAATGATGTCTTAATGGCAAACAGCAACTTTGAATGTTCAGGTTACATAAATAATTGGTCCGCAAAAAGCTTTGTCCATATAGCCTCGAAACGCGAAGAAAGGATGTGGTTTTAGTTTAGTTTTATTAGGTTTTAGTAAGTGTTACCAAAAATACCGCATAAAATACCGATAAAACCGCAACATAAGGATAAAAACGAAATATATTTCGTTTTTGTGTTTGACTCAAGTAATAATTACTTTAAAATATAAATATTGATATTTCTAATGGCAATAGACTGCGCATACTTAATAAGTATACCCCATCTCCCCGCGTATCGGTCTACATAATGACGTTTTACTTGCCTGATTGTTGCTGTCACTACGTCCAAGTGGAGGGACGGTTATTAAAACTTCTTGAGAGGGTGTGTTGTAAAGCAACAACTAACTATTGTAGACTAATAACAGAGGTTTAAACGTCTGAAGCAAAGGTTGTTTGTGTCGTGAAATGAAATTTTAGTTGCATAAAGTGCGATAATATCTCGCGTGATATATGTACAGAGTTAGTTGGTAATCAGCAAAAGAGATTGTAATTGATACTCTAGCGACTGACGGGTTTTTAAGATTGCCTATGCAGTTCACGGATATGTTCCCTGATATGTTCACTTTTAAAAATATAAATTGATTGTTTTAATGGGCTATATCTGGCACTGCAGTAAACAATGGATGGCATTCGATATTTTCCAGGTAGAACGAGCACACGTATCAAGACTTAAACATGTATTTGGGTACGATTAAATGATTCTTTAACTCTCTCTCTTCAACCTATTGCAGTCCACTGCTGGACATAGGTCTCCCCCATTTTGCGCCAGACATCCCGGTCCTCCGCCTTTCTCATCCAGCTTCCACCAGCGACCTTTCGCAAGTCGTCGGTCCATCGGGCCGGAGGGCGTCCTACGTCCTATTCTTTAACTATATAACAATAATTTTTAGATTACATTTTTGTTACAGTATGTTTACTGCGGGTATTGCTAATTTCAAGTGCGAGATATTATATTGTTAGTGACGTGCATCACTCTTCAATTAATTAGGGATAGGTAGCGTCGTTTCTTTTTCGTCTAATAGTACTATTAGTAATACCCTACACTTTACTACTCCTTACGTATCTATGCCGTGTAAGAATACAATTATTCTCTACATTTCTCGCGGGTGCTTTAAGAGGTGGCCCAAGAGACACAACTTCCAACAGAGCAAAGAGAAGCAGCGCACTCTTAATACACATATCCTTTATTTTGACGACCCATGTCATCATGTTGAGACGTTAGATCATACACCTTGGATTCCGAGTTCAATCCCGGGGACAATATAATATTGGGACAAGTAATGTAAGTGCAACGTGATGTTAAAGTAAGCACCTAATAGAAACAAAGACTGAACCTGACCTTCCCAGAACAAAGTACCGTTTCATCAAGTGAACGTCTTTATTTGCATGCACAGGTGTGATAAGAATGCGATCTCATGGTAATGGATTGGTGCACAATAGCATAATGCCAGCCAAGTTCGCACAACAAAAGGTATACACGTGATGCAATGTTGAAGTAATTCGAAGCTTAACGAAATGCATTTGAAAGAAGAAAGAAAGAAAGAAAAAAACCATTTAAAAACCTTTACAAAATCAGAAAACAAAAAAATTTGCTACAGAACAAAATATGCACTTATTTCTTAAAAATAACAATAGCACTACAAAGGTCAAAGGGTTCCGCCTCAGCTTAAGCCATTACGACGCTATAAAGATAGGCGTCGCAATAGCGCCGATATTCTGACGGAACCTAAATTCTATGATTCTGTTGTAGCTATGTCAATTAAAAGTGAAGAGAAAATGGAACGTTAGTGGCTGTTTTCAACATTTACGACGTGGTAAGCGTAATAGTTGCTAAATGGCAACAAAATATTTTTGATTTTCCGTGTGCCTACTTGCTAAGTATATGTTTTTAGGTCCCAGGATGCAAAAATGACCAGATAAGTCTCTGTCATTTTGGCTTCCGATTGAATGAACCGATCCCTCTATGATTTTGTTATGTATATTTGAATGGTGAATATTTATTTTTCGGAACTTCATACAAATGCATATCCTGTGAAAAAGATTGACTAGTGGATGGAAATTGTATTATTCAGTATGAAAATTAAATTTCAGAAAACACAAAGAAGAAATATTCGGTGAAACTGTCATTTATTATCTTCTTGGTATTTCAGTTTGAAAACCCATTTTACAGCAGCCCTTAAGTTGGGTTTTATGCAGCACGTATTTATTAATGTCATGATAATGTGTCTTCATTTTTATACATTTTCTTAATCAAACTATGGAAAGTGCAGTACATAAATCTTGCAATGACATATCATACAATAAATGCCTGCAATTTGCCTAGTTGCTGGCATTTTTAATTGAAATTAATAAGCACATTATTCCACAAATACACATTTCATTAAATTTCGTTATCATACATTTTATATAGAAATGTTTTCTTTCTTCTTTCTTTCTCTTCTTTATAATTCGCCACTCTATAATTAGCTTTTGAAAGTATTTTTATATCAAAACAATTACAAAAATCTCTCTCTTACCTATCTTCCTACCTACGACCAGGTTAAATTCTTTATTTATTCAAATAAAAAAGAAAACATTTACGTAACAGCGCAATTTTTAATCCAATGCGAAATAGTTGCACTGCATTTTCTCTACAATCACTCTAACATTGTTGTATTGTTGGACCTTTATTCAGACGACATTATGCAACATGTCGCTGAGCAATTCCATCAGCAGCGCCTCGAGGCGGTCGCGCCCTTATCGGACTCACTTACTCTTGAATAAAGCCATCCATTTGACGAATGGAACCCGCTCCCCTACCTGTGGCAAGGCGACTTTATTTATTTAAATAAATCGCTACACAATACACGGAGCGGAGCGTGAAATTTGTTTGTAATATTTGGGATCTCATTATTTTCTTATTAGGGCAATTAACCAGACTGAAAGCGATAAGTCAATACGTGCCATCAGCGTATTTTTAAGTTCTTAGTAACGACAATGACAAAAGCATAGAACCAAGAAAGTAAAGTGAATTATTCAAAGGTATAATAGAGTTTAAAGTATTCGTAAAGACGCTATTTAAGTAATTCACTAGAGCTGAAAACTGCGCTTATATTTAGTGGATGAGAGATAAAGATTTGGTGGTAGACTTGATACTGAGATGTCTAGGTAGGTACCACCGCAGTGTCAGATATCGTCCCGTCAAATAAGAGTGCTATGCACTTTTATGTTTCGGGATGAGGGCACTGTAGCTAATGATATTACCGGGTATAAGAGACCTAACATTTGTTGTCTGGGGTGACGTGCTAGTGCGGCATTAATGGAGAATAATAACTGTTTAGTTGTTGGTCTCCTTCAATGTCGCTCTGTCATGGTCAGGCGTATTACTTACCATCAGGTAAGCGTCCTAACTGTCCTGTTCACTTTGCAACATAACCAAAAAGTTACTATGGGAGTAAAATGTATACTTAGTGTAAAGAAGCATGGTGCTTAATGATTTTAGTATTCATCTAATACAGTAAATACAACAGAAAAAATAAGCGAAAAAAAGTTTACTAGCTGACGCTCTGGTAGTGTCCATTAGTTGATTCAACCTACATAAGCTTTGTAATAATTCCACAAATTCCACCGCGCCGGATATATTCCAAACTGTCACAATTTTCAAAATTAAATCTGCAACCTGTGGACAGTCAATTTTATTTATACACTCCGGTTTGAACTAGTTTGTGCCGGTGGTGAATTTTTAAAGATTCAATCGGAATCAGCCATCGTGTCTATTTTGGTAGTGATATATATGTGAAAACAATCCGCCGAAGTGGTTTAATTTAAGGCTTTGAAGGCCATGTGTTCATTATGAACTTAGTACATCATTCTAGTTAAAATAATACTGTTAAAACTAGACATTACTGTTCTTACAGTAATGTTTAGTTTTTCTTAAGTTACTTTGGAAGTTTTCAATAAGTAGGTTTATAATTTCTAAAAATGAACGTCAATTTGGTGAGCAAGTATTGAATTAAATTTCGGTAGCACTTTTAAATTTTGTAACTTATTTAATATTCGCCGAGGACCATAAACCATTCTTCGTTTTGTATCTTTGGTATGGTACTTTAGTATCTTGTTGTAGCGTATATTTTATAAGTTGTCTTGTCGTCTTTTGAGTACTTAATAGTAATTGTCGTAATTAGGTATGCTGCAATGCGGTATAACAATAGAATTACCATCGCGCAACATAAGCTCATAAAGTAATCTTTAGTAACGACGAATTTGATTTAGTTACATCGTAAATCACTTTTGAAAATCGAACGCCAGTGTTTTGTTTTAAATGGAATGAATTCGTCCAGCGGCCGACTCAATAAAATAATAACTAACGTGATTTATATATCGTTTTGCGGAACAGTAACGGACACTGCAACGCTATCTCATTTAGATAAAAGTTGAAATTACTGTAAACATCGATTCCACCGGCACGATAATTTATCTCGATTGTTGATATTTTGGTATTAACGAGCATTTCACTCAGGCTTCCGTTGTGTAAATTACAATTTATTTGTATTTGGAATTAAATTATTACTAGCCACTAAGCACTAAGCTGTATGAGCTCATATCAATCAAGTGTCGCGTTTTGATTTAATGAGATTAACGAACTGTAGTAGATTTCATTTATAATGGCATGGTTTTAAAATAGAAAAAATTGCATCATCATCAGCCCAGTATACGTTCCCATCGAGGGGCACGAGCCTACCAGTATCATAGGTTGTATAGGTCTTAGTCAACCACGCGGGCCGAGTGCTGATTTGCCGACTTCACGAACAACTTTTGTATTTATTCGTAGACGTGCGCAAGTTTTCTCTCGATGTTTTCTTTCACCGTAAGTCGGATAAATGTATATAATTTCGAAAATTTCTAGAATACATTGGAACGCGACGGGATTTGAATCTGCACCCTCCTGGTCGGAAGACAAGAGTCTAGACCAATAAGTCACCGACGCTCTCATAAGACTCCAATACAACTAAGTGAAAATATTACTCTTTGGACTACATCATGTTGTATGGTAAAAATGTGTCTTATACTTCGTGTGTCATAAAATTTTTATTTTTAATTACTTTTCTAATTTGTCACTCTTTCCTTGCCTACATATAATATTGTCTAAAAAATAGGAAGACTTGGTAAATATAGAGGGGGTGTGTTGGGCATTAGCTGATCTATCATTCTTTGTCAGATGTCTCAAAGACTGACATATGACAAAGACATGGGTATAATAGTGGATATTCTTAGCTTAAACCTTAGTCCTTAATGTACGTGAAGTAAGTATGTACGTGAAGGTCACAAAATCGAGGAAGTTGGAACTTTTAAATTATTAGGGATAACTATGGACGCAACTCTGACTTGGAAAATTCATGTAGATAATGTAGTTGGTAGGCTGAGCCAGTTCTCCTATGCCTTACGTGAACTGCGGAAAAGTACAAACGCAGAGTGTGCGCTCATTGCGTACCACAGTCATGCTGCTGCCTGGATAAGGTATGGAATTGTATTATGGGGAAATGCTACCAATACACAAGCTATACTTATTCAACAAAAACGATGTCTTAGAATCATAGCCCTCGCTACCCGGAGAGATTCATGTAGATCGCTATTTCATAAGTATAAATACTTACAGTATCATGTCTGTACATTTTTGAGATATGTCGTTTTGTGTAAGAAAACACCCAAACTATTTTCAAAAAATTGGAGATTTGCCGGGCAAATCTAACTCACGACGCATTAATAATTTAGTGTTGCCTTCAACGCGACTGTCATTATATAAAAATGGGCCCTTTTATATGGCAATCAAAATTTATAATAATTTACCAAATTTCATCAAAACCCTCCAAGGTTATAAATTTGAGCATGCTATAAAGAATTTATTAATACAGAAGACATATTATAATATAAAAGAATACTTAAATTATTGAGGATCTGACATATTATTATTAGTTTCACTTTGACATTTTAATTTGACATTTGCTTGTAAATGTAATATTTTAATGTAATTTTAATTTGACATTGTTTAATAATACTTTGAAATTGAAATGTGCTCATACATATATAATCTAATTTTTCTTATAAATAAATGCATGTATGCTTGATATTGTAATATTGACTTAATTGATTTATTTTTCTCTTTTCAAATAATATTCTTAAATAATCACAAACGCCTTGAAAAGGTTAATTTGTAACTTAGCACTTTCAACCGCCAATGTTATATCAAAATGTACACTCCTGTTACAAGTTTATTGTGAATAAATAAATAAATATATAAATAATAAATATAAATAGTATCAACAAATCAAATAACCAGTCCCGCGGCTGGACACTTAGGCGTTGTGCTTTAGTAAAGTGTAGAGTATTATATTTATAGTTGTATTATAATTTGTTATCACCACAATTTACCATTTTGATAACGTACCAGAGAGAAGAAAACTTCCATATGGGCAACATTATACTATGTTTTTATTTCTATTAACAACAAATAAGAATATTGAGGCCATAAAATTAACTACAGCGCTTAATGGTCCCTGATGTTAGCCGCAGCTACATGAAGCCGAAACATAAATTGAACTAGTTCCAACTAAGGCCCAAAATCCAGGTGACGTCTCAATTTCGCGCCTTTACAATACCACGAAATCTGTTACCGTCGCCGGCGGCCGGTGCACCGCTGCAAATTAATACCCTGGTTTTAATTTCGGTAGGCGTCACTGATTTACGATGTCCATATGAAAGAGCGAACGCACAGCACGCCGACCTGTCAGGTTAGACCTGTAACTTAATACATAAACCCCCTTTGTAGCCCTGAGGTGGGGGCTGGTGGGGGGCAGGGGAGCCGCCACTAGATGGCGCTGACTCCGCCGCCTTTTCAGGTCGGTAACGTGGAATTAGTTCGGGGCTATTCATTACGCGTTGGACGCGGTGCGGTGTTGATTGCTTATTGAAGTTGTTAAATAGTTGAGGAGAAATGGAAAGGTAGGCGTGCCGGTGGAACTGTTATTACTTTTGGTCGGGAAACTAGTTTCTTTTTAGTTCTGATAATTTTATGAAAGCTACCCTAAAAACAAAAAACCTTTTTTTTACAATTTTCAAGCTTAGAACTTATATGTTTCGAAATTCAAATTTAGATTTCTATAATCAATAAACCATGTCTGAAATCCAATGCTGCGTTCTTGCAAACCAGTCTAATAGACTTTATATTTTCGGCCATACACTAAGGAAACAGAAGTGCCTGAAGTTTATCAACTACAATGACTGTCATAATTTTTACTACAGAGTCATATATTGTTGTTACGATCCTCGTACGTATTGACTCAAGGGTAAAAGTACAACTGAAAAGTGTACAAGGCTATGGTGTCCTGTGAACTCTCATTGAATAAGTGCAGCGGATTGCGGATCGAAACTTCACAGTGTTAAAAATCAATTAGCTTTCCCATGCTCAGATGTAAACGTAAATACTGTATTTTAGGAACAGGCTGATTCATTCTTAGTTTTTTTTCTATTTAATTTTCATATGCATTTATTACCATTTCAAACATCTGTCTATCTGGATAATCTTGATCAATCCGATTTTAAACTTGAGATTTTGGTTTTCCGTAATCCTCATTTAGGACTCATTCGGGATGTTATATATTTCAATCATCGGCCTTATAAGGATATGAATCAATATTTAAATTAAAGCTCAATGTCCATGCGAGATTCAAAGTATCGTCGATTAGTTTAATTTTATAAATCCCTTAAGATCAATTAGCAGTCGGCCTTACTGGCACTTTTTTATATTATAAGTTAATGGGACGACCAGGTCGCGCACCTGGTAAGTTATACGCCTGACCATGACAGATGTAGTTTTGAAGAAAAATAATAACAGTAGATAGGCATAATTTTTCTTAAACACTTCCCTCACCCGAGACGACAGATGTTAAGTCTCTTATACCTGATAACTTTACTAGCTACTATGCCTCATTCTAAAATACAGAAGTGCAAAAGGCTCTACATATAATACTTTCAGAAATATACTAGTACAGATCTAGATGGCCAGTCTGTTATTCTATGCACCAGTGCAGTACAGGGCAGTCACGTGGCTTAACAAACTTCCACCAATCTCGTCGGGAACTTAAAATTCTGACATTACTTTCTGGAATTAAGGAATTCCTCCATAAATTTATAAAGCCAGCTTACTCCAACTTAATCTTGTTTGTTTATTCGCTGCTCTATTAGCGGATAAATCGAATAAGTTATTCCCTTTTGTGCCTCCTTTGATTGGAGTGGGCGAGAGATGGACATGTAATTGGATAATCTGTGGAATACCAAATTGCCTTAAATTTTGTTTTTTCCCCGTGAAGGGAAAAGGTGGATGTAATTTGTGAGCTACGGCACTGTTATTTATGAACGGATTAAAAGCCTGTGAGATAATTTTAACTAATTATAACTTCCTACGTAGGCTTGTGGGCACAGAGTTCGGCTGTGCAACCTAGGGTTCGTGGGTTCAAATCCCGTGGGGATAAGTCAGCTGATTTTCCAAAAAGAATTATCATTTTGTGCTTCGGAGGGCACTTTAAGCCGCCAGTCCCGGCTTCAATTTTAGGGTGATAGCTGTCAACACCAACAAATGCGCATTGAGCTCGCGTGGTGGCCTCCGGCCTGAATTTCCCATAGCTATGCTGTGCTAGATGGTATGAGCCCTGCAGTGGGCCGATAAAAGCTGATGATGATGATTGGCACCCTTTCATAGTGAACCAAATCATACTAAAATAGTGACGTTATTCCTAGTAAAATGAAATTTACAGAAATACCGCGTCGCAGCTGAGTGATTGGACATACGCATCTTCAACTAACAACGTAAATATAAACGTGGACTGTTGCCTGGACTCTGGAGGGTATAGGTTCAAATCCCGCCACGTACCATTTTAGAATTTTTGAAATCAAATGCACGTTAATTCGACTATCTTACGGAAAGGAAAACATCGCGAGGAAACCTGCACATGCCTACGAAGAGATTCAAAGGTTGTACATGGTGTCGGCCAATCCGCACTGGGCGGCGTGGACAAATAAGGCCTATACGCTTGGTATACGGGTAAGGTCGTGCTCCTCAGTCCCTTAGTGGGGACGTTATAATGAGCTGATGATGACAAACCCAAAATAATTTGATTGTATAAAAAATAACAGGCAAAAATTAATATACTCGCCCATCATTATAATGGCTTGATCCTTATCATCAAAGTCGTGTATAAATGAGTATACAACATTAACGTGCACATTTTTAGTGGCTTCCACCTCTAATTTAGCTGTCACTTTAACAAAATGCACGCGTAGCGTTTCCTAACTACCGCCATTATTCCATTAGGGTATCACGTAGAGCCGTACATTTGCTTACGAGAGTTGCTTTATAATTGTAATTTGAAAATAATCACTTTTTGATAACGTATTTTTTATTTTTTATGTGGCTTTACAAGCGGTAACCGATTCTAAGCGATTCCATAGTCAATATCGCTAATAGTTCCTGAATAAATGGTATTAAATATAAAATAAAAAAAAACTCCTTTTGTAATACAGTCATATGATGCTCAATCAGTCTTGGAATCAGGTCTTGCTAACGGTAGCTGTTGGAGGCTGGAGAAGAAAAGCAGAGGCCGAGGAATCTCTGGTGCAGAATGGGAAGACCTATGCCAGCAGTGGATTGAATTACCAGATGAATAAACTATTACCATCAAATATACTGCGTACGAATTGAACCCGGAACCTTGGTACCCTGTCATCCAAAATGTGAGGACATGCTTATTTTTATGATCTCATAAAGGAATTATCATTCTCTTCAAAAATACTTTGACTTTCCTACTTTTTCCTAAATGTAGATGGATAACCCCTAATCTTAACACTACATCATTAAAACATCATAATAATTTTATGCTTAAAGTAAGATGGCGCCACCAAACATAAATACAAAGCTAATTTACTTCACGCCGATGAATAAATATGAGAATAATAAGTTAAAGGCTCCAAAATATTCATACCAAAAACCGGGTTCCGTCTGAATCAAATTACGGTCCGACTAGGAAACTACGTTAGTTGTAGCACTTTTTGATTGCTTCAAATTCCCAAATCTATTACGGACCACTAATTTCGGCGGTACGCGAGAACCTTAAGCCCTTAAGGTCGTGTACATCATACGAACGCGAGCTCCGACATGCGGCTTTGCCGTATGATGGAGTACCCCCTCGTATATTTTATATTAGGATACTTGGTCCTTGGAATACAATACTGAAGTCTGAAGTACTGAAGTATGTAAGCGGTTATATAGAAGGCTATTGAATGGAAGATTGGTTAGCGTATTGAGTTTTTATAAGCCAATGATACTTCTGGACATCGTATTGAGATGAAGATCGGGTGATGGCAAGGGTAGTAGAACGCCCTCCATCCCGACAGACTAACGACCTTAATATCTTTCGCAAAATCAGTTAGACCACCTTCAAGATATGTATTTTGTATGGTTGAAGAGCCTTTACCCTTTATAAAATTTATTTGCAAATAATTTAAAATATAAATAGATTTCGAAACTATTGAAGTCAGTCATAACAATATTATCGTTACCGTACTACGAGTATGTATTATGATTTTGTGTGTTCTCATAACAAAAATATATAA
The DNA here is from genome assembly GCA_019425675.1 of Leucinodes orbonalis. Taxonomy (NCBI): domain Eukaryota; kingdom Metazoa; phylum Arthropoda; class Insecta; order Lepidoptera; family Crambidae; genus Leucinodes; species Leucinodes orbonalis. The sequence continues at coordinate 52,270 of PQWD01008698.1, forward strand.
TGGTATAAAAATTATAAAAAACAAAGTTTCATTTAAATGAAGTTCACGGCAGGCCATTAAATAATGAGTCAGCGAGGCGGGCTTTTGTCTAAGAGCCACTGTTGAAATTGATTGGGAAAGGCATTGGCCTTAACTTATAGTAGTAACGTGGCATCATCATCTCAGTGGGGATCTTTTCATCAGCTCATGAAAAGGTCCCCACTGAGGGGCACGATTCTACCCGCATCCGGGTGTATAGGAATTAGTCACCCACGCGGACCCAGTGCGGATTAGCTGACCTCATATACCTTTGAATCTCTTTACTGTAAGAGCGTCGGATAGCGTACGTATACTTTGAAAATTTGAAAATACATTGGTACGTGGCGGGATTTAAATCTGCGCCCTCCATATCGGATGGCAACAGTCTACAACATTGAGCTTCCGACGTTCTAACGTGTTATTATCCAGAAATATTAATTAGTGGCATACTTGTCCTAGAATACATATATATCGTATGACTGTTAAAAAAGGTTTTTTTTTTAATTTTAAATTACGAAACTTCGGGTCATTTTTAGTTAACAGATACTATAGAAATATTTTTTTTGTAAATGTAAATTTCCTCGCTATCATTTCTAGTATACGAAAACCACAGACATCCGAATATACAATTAGACTGGACAAGCCGCCAAGTTTATAGGCAGTCCCAGTGTCGCAATTTCTTTTCGGTTCTTACCTGTGAAAAGTTATTATATTTCTTGGTAAATTTACTGATTCATTGCGATGATGGCATGTTACAATTGCACAGGATGGCATTTTGGGAAAAAACGGTAATTTTCTCAATATTCGTGCGTCTTGACTCGTCTCACAGAGCGTAAACTGGCAGCCAGTCTATGCTCGTTCAGCTTACATTTGTCGCACTTAAAAACGCGGCTTGCCCCATCTCCTGTATTGGGAAATCTGTGACCAAAACAAATAATCCAAAAGCACAGATACCACCTACTGAAAATTAAATTGTGCTATAGAAATATCTTGATCATAAATCTATTCCTAGCTCGAAACTGCAAAGGTCGCCTGGAGCTCTAATTCGTAACTCTCCGGGCTTTTCCATTTTAATATTTTAAACAAAATACTGTAACACCTGGATGGTTAAATTCACCAGTGCTAAGATAAACCGCTGGCGTTCTACTTTTCGCATTGGACTCGTTTATTTTTCTAAATATACGATATTAACTTGCCGGCCACGTTGTGTTGGTGTTATAACATAGTTAACGGAATAAAAAGAAAATACTAAAAATATTTTTTTTATGTTATTAATATTTGTGAAACGTGATTGAGCCGTGATTTTATATCTTTATCAGATTCATTACGGTTTTAAATATTATATCATCATCATCATCATCAGCTCATTAAACGTCCCCACCGAGGGGCACGAGCCTACCCGTATAGGGTGATTAGACCTTAGTCGTCCACGCGGGCCCAGTGCGGATTGGACGACTTCACACACAACCTTCGAATCTCTTCGCAGGCGTGCATGAAGGTTTCCTCACGATGTTTTCCTTCACCGTAAGAGCGTCGGATAACGTTCATATATTTTCGAAAATTCGAAAATACATTGGTACGTGTCGGGATTTGAACCTCAGCCCTCCCGGTAGGAAGGCGACAGTCCACACCACTGAGCCACCGACGCTCTTATTATATTGATTATTTGTAAGTATGAAATAAACTTTTTTTTTATTCACAATACAGCCAATAAAATAATTAAAAGATCAAAGAACAACTCACACGTTAACACCAAAAGCTCATGACTTTCCAATCCAACTTTCAAACTAATAGAGAAAAACTTGGTTTGCTCACATTGAGCCAAAGTTAGCCGCATTAAGCTGATTGTAGGGGCTTTGGAGCTTACGGCGAAGTACAAGTCTTAAGTATTGGTAAGGTTTTGCTGTTGGGTATAAATATTATTAAATATATAAGCCATAGGTGGGTTGAGAAATAAAAAAATACGAATACAAATCAAAATCACTGACATGACTAAAATATTGCCTGGGCCAACAAGCTAAAGTGGCAATAGGTGAGCTATTCATAAAAAAATATTGCTTCTTTTGGAAAATAATAATCGTCATCATCATCAGCCGTCAAACGTCTCCACCGAGGGGCACGAGCCTACCCGTATAGGGTGATTAGGCCTTAGTCATCCACGCGGGCCCAGTGCGGATTGTACAACTTCACACACAACCTTCGAATCTCTTCGCAGGCGTCCATGAAGGTTTCCTCACGATGTTTTCCTTCACCGTAAGAGCGTCGGATACCGTACATATATTTTCGAAAATTCGCAAACACATTGGTACGTGTCGGGATTTGAACCTCAGCCCTCCCGGTAAGAAGGCGACAGTCGACACCATTGAGCCACCGACGCTATAAAAAAATATTTCTCAAAAATATGAACTGTTAAATAGAGTACATTGACATGTTATCTTTGGACTTCGACACAGTGGATTTTATACACCCTATACGGCTCGTGCCGCTCGGTGGCGATGTATAATGAGCTGATGATGACGATGACACTAAAGCAGTAGCCGGGACTGGCTTTGCTTCCTTCCTTAGCATGGCGAGCTCGAGATTATATATTTGTTCGTTATAATCCGATGTTCTATATGGCTAAATAACTTGACTTTCGAAATCGTCAATTCTGCATGAAGCCGTTCATCAAATAAATTGGTACAACTAAAAATTAATAAAATTACTTATTTAAAATGTTATGTTTCCCCTACACTATAACACTGGTTTCACTATTTATGTAACATTTTATGTACATTATGGTTTGGGAATAAATGATTGAGTATTGAGTATAAATAAACAATAAATTAAGCAGACCAAGTAATGGTTAGTCATTACTGTCGATAAAAGCAAACTAGGGATTCAAAAGCAGTAACATAGTGAAGTTAATAATGTGCTATTCATCTAACTGTTGAGCTTTAATGCTCTGTTGAGAATGAGCTTCCAATAAAATTCAACAGCATAGGCTTTTTAATCAATTTTATAATTTGATAAAACATGTAATATTCGACAAATGTTGGTGGAAGCAGCTTGGGACCATAGACTTTTTTAGGATAGATAAAATGTAATCGCCAATACAGTTACCACCTTTATTCCCATGGAATACTAAAAGAAATCTCTTGATACCAGATTTCACCGGTTATAGGCTGCTAGTGACCAAAATATGCGGACTGGCTGGAACGTGCCAAGCTAACTCGAATATCGGCCGCTATATCTATTTAAAGCGCAAGTTTGTCTGAGGTACAACGGAACATGATATATCCATTATGCATTTATAGCCGATGTTGATAGCGGTGCATTGCGATCGATTTGTTCCAATATAAGACAAACGTACTCGTATTTGTCGTTGAAATTCTAACTATTAAGTTTCACTAGATTTAACCATTTACCATCATCTCATTAAACGTTCCCACCGTAACCATTACCTCATCATCAGCTCATTAAACGTCCCCACCGAGGGGCACGAGCCTACCCGTATAGGGTGATTAGGCCTTAGTCGTCCACGCGGGCCCAGTGCGGATTGGACGACTTCACACACAACCTTCGAATCTCTTCGCAGAAGGCGACAGGCCACACCACTGAGCCACCGACGCTCTTATTATTTTATTTTACCTAGCCTTTTGTAATTAATCAGCTAGCCTATAATACCTTACTGCGAGGCACAGGCCTTCTCACACTGCATTACTATGGCGATATTGGGCCGTCACCCATCAAGCGGATCCAATACGGACTTGTGGGCGTGAACGGCTACTACTCTAAGATAGTAATCGGAACCTTCTTAGCAAGGAGTCATCTGTAATTATTACGGTTTAAGATATTTATTTCCCTGAAAGAATACAATTCACTTGTAAGAGAAATACAAAGTATACTTTTATTTAAATATTGTGTACGGCCGGATAATAGCAGTAACATCTTTTTTATTACCTCTTGATACACTAATAACGAAGTTATATTCTAGTTATGGACAGCAGTAAAAAGTATTTAAATGTATAAATAAGTTTATCTATTACTATTACATATGAATAAAATTGGAGTGCCTGTTTGTAATATGAAAATAACAATTTTTCTTTATGCAAATCAATAAATATACAGTGTTTTTTCTTCATGCAAATGTATGCTAAAATATCAATTTTTAAATTTTTGTTTGTCTGTCTGTTTGTTCCGGGTAATATCTGAAGCGGCTGGATGGATTTGGACAGGAATTTTTTGATAGGTAGCTGATGTCATAAGTCCGCGTAAAAGTCATAAGTGGAGGCTTTTGTTCGGCAGTGGACTTCTAGGCTAAAAAGATGATGACGTTGATTTAATTAATATGGTTAATTCGGTTTCTTAAATATTGTTTCAGTTACTTTATGCAAGTCATAGTCAAATCGGTTTCATGAAATTCAACTACTTGAGAGAATTAAAGATGGTTCCGAGAAACTTATTTGTGGCCACAGAATAAATAATGTAAAGTTGATGCTACTTAATGTTATTTATTAACAAAAACATAACAAAATAAATATGGAAATAGAAAACCTTTTTTAGTACGTTTTAGAGTATTTTACTTTGAAAGTTTACAATACAAATATAAAAGTATACGGAAGTGTACGGAGGTGCCGTTGAAAATATTGCCAGTCAAATACTATCAGATGAAGACTGGAAGCTATTCGTAATAAGCTGGCTTTATTCGATCTTAAAACCACGTCACAAAAATACCTCTAAGATTTGAATATACTATGTTCCTAAAATATGTTTGAAAATCAAACGTTAAAACCGTGCATTTGCGAGGACCTCGCATCCACTTTAAGGAGACACCGTCCGTTCAAGATCGAATTACAGTGCGAGAACTTCGCCAAACTTAACTCCAAGTACATGGAGCGTTTAATAGCTTTTCCGTTAAGAATGATTTGTACGAATTCTGAAATACACTTTTGACTTTTACGTGAACTAAGACACAAAATCAAGGGCAAATAATAGAACAAATCATCATTACATTAATGATCACTTGCTTTCACTGTAATACACAGATTCATGCCACGCTCACACGCACACAAATACAATTTCTTTACACATGCACCTAACTTAATTGGCTGTCTCAAATACATAAAGCTTGACAATGTTTTATTGGTATATAAAATGTAAATTGATTGCATAAAATGGAATTCAACTAGCATTGTTTGTGGATGATCAAATAATATATGTAACGAGAATAACTGGATACCTGATGTTTCCGGGAAAATTATCATTATTTTTCGTAAAAAATGGCGCTCTGCCTACCTATTCGGTTTGTAAATATATGTATCGATTTCATTAAACAAAAATTTTAGATCGATTAAATGCATCGACGTATTTTAAATAAAAATGGTTTTCATAGTTTTATTTATATTATCAATAGCCTAATTAGTTTGTAATGTAAATAAGTGCGTAGGCATGTCATTTTACAGGTGTAATTTGTGCAACCAACTTTTGATTTAATCTTGACGTATTTCTTTCATTATTTCATTATTTCATAACTATGCGTTTTAAATTGATTGGGTTTAAAGATATTTATTTCTCATAAGAACAGATACAGTTCACTTACAATGAGAATAAAAAAATACATAGTAGTTAATTCTAAAATAAGGCGCAGCGCAACTGCATAAAACTTGTACATTCAATACACAATAGATAACAACGATAACTGATAATAATATAAGTTGGGCCCGTATACACAGTACAAGCAAGCGCACATTTTTTTGCATCAAATCGACTTGCCTACCGGTTCTGGCTCGGCGCGGCTCAATACAATCGACACGGCCAAGACATCATTACTTATTATAGAGATGTATTGAGTCGACTGCTGTTAATTTATTTTATACTAGTTTAGTTATATTCACCTTTTTTCGGTGTTAATTTTGTTTATTTTGGATATACTATACACACTTATGTTCGTCGACGATTGTATTTTTTAATTAATTTAAAAAACAATCAACAAATGAAAAATCAAAATTGAACGGATTTTTTAAGGATCAATACTTTGATGGTATAGATAAATATATTGTTGATATGAACCTTAAAAAATTAAAGAATTAATTAATTATGAATTGTTAGTTATTATAGTTCTAATTTTTTTTTTTAGATATAAGTTTATAGTTCATGGATAAAATGTTCTTTTAGTTTTTTTTTAAATGAGTAAATGCTTTTACATTCTTTAATTTCCTCCGGTAATCTGTTATAAAACTGTACACCTTCGAACGTTATACTCTTTTTTCCGTAGTTTAGGGTTCTGGGTAATGGGAGGTGTAGTTTGTTTTTATTTCTTAGATTATGTTTGTAATTCTTTTTTGGTATGCTAATACTACAGTGAATTATATTTGATGTAATTTTTTTTATAAGTATACATGTACTGTATTTGTAAAGTTGGTGAATATTAAATAATTTAGTTTTCTGTATAATGTATTTGTAGGGGTAAGTATATTTAAATGAAATAGTACTTTTATTATTTTGTTTTGTATGATTTGCAAGTCTTTAAGTGTAGTCATAGATGCTGATCCCCAAATTTCTATTAAATATTGAAGATGTGATTTTACTAATGCATCGTACAACATAGGGCGAAATTTGTATGGTATGCAATTTGATGATTTCCTTAAAGAGCCCAACACTGATTGTAACTTACTTCTAATATGCTCAACATGCACTTTCCACGTTAACTTGTCATCCATCCATAATCCCAGATATTTTTCTTGAAAAGATCGATGTATTGTGATGTTATTTATGGTCAAAGGTGGATGGTCTGAAATTTTTTATTCCTTGCAGTAAATATTACATAAGAAGTTTTAGAGATATTTATCGTTAGTAGATTATGCAAAAACCACAAGTTAAGCTCATCGAGATCCCTTTGAGCTTCAGCAATAATCTCATTTAGGGAATTGCCAAAGTAAAAGAGACAAGTATCATCAGCATACATAGTTAAGTGACCACTCAAACCAACGTTAGTGACGTTATTTACATAAATTAGAAACAGCAAAGGACCGATTATTGAGCCTTGTGGTATGCCAAAGTTAATTTGTTGAGAGTTGCTTTTATAATCTCCTATTTTAACAATTTGCTGTCTGTTATCAAGATATGATTTGAATACGTTTAGGGCTGATCCATTTATACCTATGTTCTCCAATTTTAGCAACAATTTTGAATGACTCAAAGAATCGAAGGCCTTTTTTAAGTCAATAAAAACACCTAATGCTATTTGTTTTTTATCAATATTTGTTTTAATTTTAGTTATTAAATCCGTGGTGGCCGAGAGTGTGTTGGACTTTGACCGGAATCCATACTGTTGCTCATTTAAAAAACCTTTTTGGTCGAGATAAGACAAAAGTCTTTTATAGATTACGCGTTCAAATATTTTAGATATTACGGGAAGGACAGAGATGGGCCTATAGTTGCTGGATTGCTTTTAGATCCGGATTTGTAAATAGGGTCACTTTTGCAATTTTCAGTGAGCTAGGAAAATACCCTTCTAATAAGCATTTGTTAATGCAGTTGGATAAGCTCTGAGCTATGCTGTCTTTAAGGCATTTTATTGATTTTACGCTTATGCCATCTATTCCACTACTAGAGCTATTGTCTAAGTCAGCAATAATCTCCATAACCTCATCTCTACTACATGGTTCAAATTGAGACATTGTAATACTATGTATATAATCATTATTATACATAAGACTATGCGTGGAGCTTACATGATATTTTTGGGGTATGTCATTTGCTAAGTTACTACCTATCGAAGAGAAAAATTATTAAAACTCTCACAAACCTTATGACCATCAGTTATCATTGTTTGATCTATTAACAACTTAGGTACAGTACAGGCATCTTGCATTTTATTTCGTGCTAAATTGTTAATGAGTTCCCAAACTTTTTTTGAATCCATTTTACATTTTTCGAATAAACCGTAAAAATATTTTTTCTTTTCGCTCTTCAGCAGTATTTTGACAATTGCTTGCTGTTCTTTATATTTTTGTAAAAGGTCTTCATTGCCTTGATCTGTCTTCAATTTTTGCCATAAGATATTTCTTTTGTCAATATTTTCTAATATGTTGCTATTAATCCAGTCTTTTGTGGAGCATTCAAATACTTCTTCTTTGAGATTTTATTCCTAGTTATGCATTGCATTATACTTTGTTCTAGACATGTAAATTCATTACCATTTCTTGCAAAATCCGTAGATGATCCATCATTGCGTAATCCTTCGTAGTTTATTGCCTCATATTTAATGTGTCTGTTTGTCTGCGGTTTCATTTTAAATATTTCAAAAAATATTTGCCTGTGGTCGGAGAGCGGCGTGTCGACTAACGAAAAGTTAAAATGATGACCCGTTATATTAGTATACACATGATCCAAAATTGTACTTGACGTGCTTGTAACACGTGTGGCAAATTCTTTGGTTATTTTGTTGAGTATGGCATAGCCTAGTATGTTTATCGTTTGTAAATATTTCTTATAAATGTTGTCTTTGCTTAGCAAATCCATATTAAAGTCCCCAAAAACAATACACCTTTTTCTCTTTTCGAGTTGTGAACAATATATGTCCAAAAAATGTTTTATGTTAGTGTCCGGTGGTTTATAAATTAATCCAATATTAAGAGATAACTTGTCGATCTTCAACCATAAATAGTGATTTCCATTTTCTACCAAGCTTTCCGTTACCTCATATTTAATTGCCGCCGAAATATAGATGGAGACTCCACCCCTGCGCTGTGCGTTCTATAGTTAAAAATGTGGTTAAACCGGGTAAGTAGTACAATTGAGCGTCTTGATCAGATGTTAACCAGGTTTCTGTTAAAACTATAATGTGTGTAGTTGTAGGTATTGTTTTCAGGATGCACTTTATTTCGTCGTGTTTTCCCTGCGATCGTATACTACGGACGTTAGCATAGAAAAATCTCAGTGATGACGGGCCAGTAAGAACATCTCTAAAATTATTTGAGATACAATAGTTTGTGTTTATTGATGTGTCGGTATTTGTTATGCAATTTTGCTGCGTGACTAGTTTTTTTGTGGTTTAACAACAATCTTAGGTACGTTTTTAATATATTTTATAGAAAGATCAGGTTCTCCACCCTGTTGTCGTCTTTTTAACTCGTCCTTTAAGGATTGTAAATAGCTTCTTTGGGCAGGGGTTTGATCCGAGTACATAATTACATTATCTGGCAGTTTAGACTTATTACGCAGCAATAGTTTAGGTATATAATTTGTCTCAAAAATGCCTTCACGGGACGATTTTTATCAGGATTAAATTTTCCCAATCTCATACAGTTTATTGGTTTGGGGCATTTCTCATACAAAGTTGTAATAATGTTTGTCACCATGTCTTCATCGTATTTTTGTCTTATTGTAGAATTTTTATTATTGTTTCTTGTATACCCACAATAATAATTTCGCTCGCGGTCAGTCCGGTCTTTTAGTTCTGAGATGATGTTTTCATTAACAGGGAAATTATTACTAATACATGCATGATTATTGGTTTAAGGCAGTTTGTGTCACATTATTATGCACAGGGCACTTCACTATGTGGGTGTTACCTGTCAATAAAGTACAGTATTACTGTAGTACTAAATGTTGGATATTAAAACAATTATTTATAGGTGTGAGCTGTCAAAAATAAAATAATATTCCTGCAAAAACTTGTATGTTACTAATACGAGTGGCAAAAGCAGTTACAATGTTTTTTGATTAGGAAATTATAAGTTATAATTATGATAAAAAAGTTTTTATTTGTTTGACTCCATAAAAAGAATTGTGATAAAACACTGCCGTATCACATAATGAATAGTCGAACTAATATTACGGGAGAGAACTCCAGTGGCAGTTATGGCGCCAGGGAAAAAGGAACCCCCCGTGATTCCCCACTTTACCGGTACTGAACCACAAAAGGGTCAATAGAAGCCTCTTTAGAGGTCAACGTAAGCTGGTTCTACGCACAGCTCTTTCATATAGACCTCGTAAATCAAATATATCTACTGAAATTAAAATACCTTCTCAGATTCGAGTAGATACCATTGTTTAATTTGAATGGAGCAGTGCGTTACGCCATCTTGGTATTTAGTGTCGTTTAGGTTGTATATTGTAATTAATTGCGGGTAATTACGTGGCTTGGGTCAGGTTGTTATTGCTATAAATTATTGTTGTAATAGTCTGAGGGACGAGTGGGATCAAGTACGTAGTAAGTACCAAGTCGTGAGTGTCTAGGGCCCTATCATGTTTCAAAATAACTCATTTATTTCAATCGTATAAGTTCGCAAGATCCCTTATAAAAATAGGGAGACAGTCAGTTTTAGACTTTTAAATGAACTACATATTTTATTATAAAACTTAATAAAGATAACAATGAATATCAAAACAAAGATGAAATAAGAACACCGACTGGGCGGAGTGAACATTAAATGATAACATGACTCTATTTATTGAAATTATAACTTAATATTATACTTAAGATGAATCAGTGATTGGTTTAATATACGCGAGAAAAAGAGAATAACTATGATATTACATAGAATTTAATACGAAAATGGATTGGAATGAATACTAATAATAATAATACAGCACCCTCATCAGACACAAATATGATTACTGAAAAAAAAACGTAAGGTTATTGTTAGCAGAATTAAAAAAATAAGTAATTAATAAAAATCTTACAAAGCAGCAGTCATTCAACCCAGACATCAGAATTTTTGGTTCAACAAACAAATTTTTTGACTCATTTTTTTTAAAGATATAAAACTTTAGTTTGTGTTGGTGTAAAGGCTGCCAGGATTATTAAAAAAAATAACTTAATGGCGTACTTCGTTTTAGCCAAAACTAGACATGTCTTCAAAACATGCAATTTGCAGGTGAGAACGAACCGCCGCCCCTGTTGGTTTAGGACTCGACCGTACAGACATTATTTGGCTTTGATTCTTATATACACACGACTTTACATTTTATTAACTTGAAATATGTTTTGAGGGCTCATTTCGGTTTCGTCTTTAAACATTAATTTTGTGTTTTGAATTAACTTCTGTTTTCTAATGGTAAATTACATTTTAACGTCTGTTAGAATGTTATTTAAATGTTTATTTAAATTTCATATTTTTTTTAGAAGCAAGATTTAAATTTTTGAAACAATATTCAATTTGTGGTTGACTTTAGTACATTATGATGATTTTAATAAGTTTTTGAGTATGAGTTATATTTAATTAGATGTTTTGTTCCATGGTTAGTTATCATATACATGAATGTACTGTTACGAATTAAAACCGACAGTTTGGTTTAAATCCAGGTCAATATATTTTTTTATAATCTCGCAATACTGAATTTAACATAAAATGAATATTTTTTATATTGAGTTCCTTCAACTCAAAGGTGCCAATCTCGAAAAGCCTTCCAAAGCAGACACTACTGGTACAGTATAATTTACCCATAATAGACGTTACCAAGTATTTAGTTAGAGAAGTGAATTTCAATAAAGAGGTGGATGATAGACTTTTCAATTATTACCCGGGTAGAAAAAAGCTCGAAGAAGAAACTAGACCAGAGCTGACTTTTAAAATCAAAAGGATAAAATGGAGGAGAACGGAAGCTTCTAAACCTCAAGTAGG
>PQWD01008700.1:0-94398 GCA_019425675.1 Leucinodes orbonalis
CGGGATGCGTCGCAGGCAGAGATGGGGTCAGCCATGTCGTTCACTGCTGTGCACTTTTACTCCGAGTGTGCATTTGTCGTCGGTGGGACTGTATTTCTAAGGACTAGTCTTGTGAGTCCTCGAAGGACCATGAAAGGGCGGAGAAAGGTGGTGGAAATAATAATGCTATGATTTACTCCTTCCTTATCTCGTCTTCTTGTCGTCAAAAGCCCTTCTTGTCGTCTAGTCAATTGTCTTAATGTTTTTTCTATATGTCAAAGTGTCCATTCGTAGTCGGCCAGTCATGTCTGTCCAAGGAGGCTGGACGCCACGACAAAGTTATACAATTTAGGTGTCTTCAAGTCGAGAGTAAATAGATTTTTTCTAGGTCAGCGTGCTTCACCCTAGACATCATCGATGTTTAACACCACACAAGGCGTAGACAAACCTATTAATGTAAACAAAATAACGATATATTTTTATGTTATAGTAAGGTTTTGTAAATAGTCCGCTTTAAAATCGAATAATATGACAAACTGTCATGAACTCATTTCGTTCAAATATGAACAGTTTTCCGTTTCCAGCGAAGGCCTCGCTCCGGCCGGGCGATGCGGTTGCAGCGGCCATTTAAATAACCGGTTATAACCGGTTACCCGCCGCCACCGGTTGTCAGTGAACCGTTACTGTTACGCCACACTAGTTTGTGATTTACTTTACACAATGAATGTATGAAATAGTACAAAATCAACAAGGGTATTCGAATAATTTATTTATTGCTGTGAAATTTAAAGATAACAATTCTACCAAAAAAATCTCTTAAAATACTATTGTTGTAATGATACGTCTGCATTTTTGTACCAGAAAAGACTAAGTAATATTATTGTAACACTGTTTTAAGAGATGGCGGTAACCCCCCAGATCTCATGTAGAGCCAAGCTTCTGAATCTGTATGGCCTTACTCTAACGACCTTACTTCAATAAATTCTACATATCAATTAATATTTACGGCTTGGCCATTTCGCTACCGTGTCATGGAGGTGATGCGAATATTTAGTTACTGATCAAAAGTAAGCGCCTGCGCTTCGCTTGGCTCGTCTTGACGTGGGCACTACCGTGCTGCCCAGATTTATCCATAATTTGGGCTGAGAGCTATCTGCGCTCGCCACTCGTTGACGCTGTGAAGGATATTCGTGGAAAACAACAAACAATCGATCCGAAAACAAAAAACTTATTATCCATGAATGTAAGGATGGATAATTTTATATTTTGAAGGAGTAAAATCGTCTTTCCTTAAAGGACAAGGATTTCTTAGATCAGAAAACAACAAAAAAAATGCTATGAATGAAACGATAGTAATATTTTATATTTTAAAGCAGTAAGAACATCCTTCCTCAAAAAGGGTAAGGATTTTCAAGTTTTTCTTATAATTCAAATATTTCGTATTCCGTTTCATCTATTGCAGATGGCTTTTGAATATTACAGTACGTACATTTGTAACTCAATATTAAATAAACGGCCAAGATTCTCAGAAAAAATGAAAAACGTCAGAGATACAATCAGCTTTTATCACGGTCCGTGATACAGCATCTCATTGACACCCAAGATGTACGGATTCCCTACCATTTGGGTAGGAAAGGAAAGTAAACAGGAAAAATGTCTCATAAATTATTTCTCTCTTCAACCTATCACAGTCCACTGCTGACATAGGTCTCCCTCATTTTGCGCCAGATATCCCGGTCCTCAGCTTTTCTCATCCAGCCTCCACCAGCGACCTTTCGCTAGTCGTCGGTCCATCGGGCCGGAGGGCGTCCTACTCTGCGCTTGCCAAGACGCGGTATAAATTATTTACCGAGTCGTAACTCTTCAGTGCCGCGTTCGGGGCTGCACTATAATTAAAGCATTGATTTCATAAAAATGTCGTATAAGAAACAATAGTGTTGTTGTCAAAATAGGTCGAAGGTCACTGCGTCGCTGAATAAACTAGGCGAGTGCGAGTCGGAACAAAATAACTTTTGTTTACTTAGGTACCTACTACAGCTTTATTAAGAGGAAAAAGTTACCACTTCACTTCAGGTGCCACCGTTGTTTAAGGGCGTAGTTGAAGACTTTTCACTTAACATGAAAAAGTCTCCTGCATTCTGCGGCAGATAACCAGAGTTTTTATCCAGCCTCTAACATCGCCGGTCGATCGGGCCGGAGTAAAGGATACGGAAATATGTTGCATTGTTTTGTTTTCCCATAAACACAGATTAATTTTGTTGGAGAAAAGCTTGAAAATAATTTACTATTTTCCCTGCCTCTTGTAATCAATGAAAAATTGTACGGTAAAATAAGGCTAAGTAACTTGGTTGCTTAGTGAACTTCTGTTTTTATAAAATATCTAGCATCAGTCTCAATGAAAACGAACCTCTCGTAACTCGGACAACTCGCATAAAGAATTATGCAATAGTCTAGTAATGTTTTATGAATGCCGAACAAAAAGTCACGCTGGTATCTATAGCCCGCGGCCGGCACGTACCCGACGCGGGACCGACGCGGGATCGACCCGGGGACCGCGCGTGCCCGCCATGATTAATATAAATTCACAATTTCACTTTCTTTGAAAAGCTAACGTTCGCTTAGTAAACTTTATGTCTAGGCAAGAAAGTTCAATTTAATTAAACATAAGTATATTTTTTTAACTGTTGCTTTCCGATCTGGAGGAAGCAGGTTCAAATCCCGCCACCCAAGTGTTTTCGAATTTTCAAAATTATATGTACATTTATCCGACGCTCTAACGGTAAAGGAAGACATCGTGAGGAAACCTGCATAGTGTGCACGCCTGCGAATAGATTCAAAGGTTGTTGTCGGATAGTCCGCAATGGGCCCGCCTGGACGACTAAGGCCTATATACCCAATACGGAAGGTGTCCCTCGGTGGGTGTTGCTTATGATGATGGTATTATCATATGTATGACTATGGGGAATCTGAGCCGTAACTGACCACGTGGGCTCTAGATTTGCCTAAAAAACCTTAAAACTAAGAATTAAAATAACTAAAAGACGCAGGCGAGCGTTCCAACCTTACGTGGTTTACATTCCATTTATCCGCACAGCGCGCTATGGTGCCTCATTCCTAATGCGCACCGCAAAGGAATGGAACTCTTTGCCTCCTTATGTGTTCCCCGATCATTACAACCTGGCCGTCTTCAAGGCAAGAGTGAATAGGCTGTTTCTAGACAGGCATGATCCATCCTAGGCCGCATCATCACTTACCATCAGGTGAGATGGCGGTCAAATGTCTGCCTATAAATGATAAAAAATAAAAAATTATAAAAATTAGAAGCGAAAATTGAAGGTTTTTTCAATTTTTATTTTAAAAAATGTGACCGCGATTTCTTTGATTTAAAGCTATACTCGACGAACACACATACATTTTATCAAGTGTCGCGACACTTGAAAAGCACATATTGCACAGCACAAATTTTAAAAACCCTTTTATATTTTCACGAAAGAGAAATACATATAGTGACATCAAATATATAATTTTTGTATTATAATTCGGTGTGAAATATTAACTATGTCTCTAATACACATTATTACATAATAATTAATACTAATCTGCAAGTAATGCGATAGGCAGAGTTTTGCCGGTCACTTTTTGAGTGATATTATCGTGTTACTATATACATAAATCTCTTATGACGTCGTTGCGTGAAATCGTTCTCAATATTTATGGCCACATAGCGTCATCAACACCTCCCATACAATCGAGTGTCTAGTTCGCAACAGAACTGTTGTAAATCACGCGCCAAAAATCCCATGTAAATCCTTTGAGCGGTGTTCAGTATCGATTGCGCATCCTGCACGTACCCGGCGTCCGATGACTGGCGTCCGGTTAGCAGTGTACTTGCCTTACCCTTGCAACACTGCCTTACCGCAATATTTAACCAGCTTAAGAGTGTCTAATATATATATATATATATATATATTATATTAGATATGTTACTAAACAACGACTTAATAACAACCTGTTGGGTTTTAATCCAATATGAAACGTTAATACAATATGAATATACGAGTAGCTGTAAGCCTTGGGAGAAATAAAAAATGTTTTAAAATTTAAGCTATACATCCACTGCTGGACAAGCTGCTGCCCATTGTAGCTGTTGCTTCTCCTCCGACGTGTTGTAAGTTTGTCAGAGGCTGGTTTGGTGTTCACCCCTACAAGGGCTGTTGAGGTTGGCTTTGGCAAGTTTGAAACCCTGCACAAAATTCAGATGTACCCAATATTAACGAGTGGTGAACTTGAAGTGTTTATAAAGAGTTAATTAAATAAATAAAGTTTTGAGGTACCAACATTTTGATTTTTCATATTTCAACATTTTGTCATTTCAAATTTAGGAATAAGCAATAAACACCTATAATAAACTACCGCATGTAACTGATTTATCTATGGATAAGTTTAAAATTCACATTCAAACCAGCTTGTTGAAATCACGTTACTACAATTAAATAAGAGTTGAAGAGAGATAGAATGAAAAAGTTTTAGACCTGCAGGAGACAATGATGGCACATCGGAAGACCGCAATAGCAAATAAATATTTCGTAATAACATATGTACAAATCGCAAAGGAGTTACACTTGTTAACCCTCACTTTAAGTTACCAAACATCAAGATAAAATCTCTTTGTAAATACAATATGTTTAACCTTAAAGGTATTGTTATCAAAAATCTTAGACTTTTACATTACAAATTTTTAAATTACAACTGACTGCAATAACCTGGTATTTAAGTAAAACAAATATACTTAATTACATACTTTTTTAAACCTTATGCTTGCAGTTTTGTATTTT
The DNA here is from genome assembly GCA_019425675.1 of Leucinodes orbonalis. NCBI lineage: Eukaryota > Metazoa > Arthropoda > Insecta > Lepidoptera > Crambidae > Leucinodes > Leucinodes orbonalis. The sequence continues at coordinate 4,815 of PQWD01008700.1, forward strand.
AGAATTAATCTCTCTCTCTTCTCAAGATATATTTTCGTTACTATGTAAACTTACAGCAGCTTATTTGATTACCATTAAAAAAATTCTGCTACCTTTACACACTTTTCATTTTCAATTATTTCCCGCTTAGTTAAATTTGTTTTACCGATAACCGATTATGCCCTCGCTCCTACGATAATTTCCGGGAATATATTCTGAACCGTAAAACCGTAACCTTGCAACTTAGTTAGCTGGACGTGAGTTCAACATAACAAAAACACCGGCTTTGTGTTATGAAAATCGTGAGAAGTTTTAAATATGCTCTAAAAATAGAAGTTGCAACTACCACCTATAATTTTGAGATAGTAGCCTGAGCTAAAGCCTGATTTTCATATCTATTCATATTTATCATCTCAGCTCATATACGCCCCACCGAGGGGCACGTGTCTACCCGCATAGGGTGTATAGGCCTACGTCGTCCACGCGGGCCCAGTGCGGATTGAACATTCGTCCACGCACATCATTGAAATCACTTCATAGGCGTGCGCAGGTTTCGTCACGATGTTTACATATAATTTCGAAAATTCGAATAGACATTGGCGTGGTTTGAACCTGTACCCTCTAGATTGGAAGACAATATTATAATAGATAGATACTGCGTTTATTAATATCAATAAAACACAAACACTTCAAAATATATAGACGTTCTGATGTGTGCGTCGCGGCGATATAAAAAGGCCAGAGCTCAGCGATAGGTTTACCATTGGCAAGCCGCTGATTTTCAGCGGTTTCATTCCACACCAATGAGCTGCCGTCACTCATGATTACGTGTTTAAATGAGTCGCTTATTTCCATTGACTGCCACGAAACCAGACACAACAGAAATTCTATTGCATATATATTGATATGCTACAGGATGACTTTCAAACTCAATATGCTTTCATCGTTAGCCTGTAACGGCCTACTGTAGGACACACACACCTTTAACGCACAGCATAGGTATTGGGGGTTTTTTTATGTTATATGTGAACAAGATGGTCAGTGCGCTCCCTGGTGGTAAGTCTGGCTGACCATGACATAAGCAATATTGAAGGAAGTTAATTACAGTATGTTTAGTATATAACTCAATATTGTCCGCTCATAGTCGCACGTTCCCACTCACTCCCGACGTGCACAGCCAACTGAGATGTCAACGACCACAGTGCGCTAAAGATGACATAATGCTTCCTTCTCTTTCACTCACATACACTACAGTAGGTAGTCTTTATTTTTCCATCAACACTGCTCTGCGCCTATTACCCATGACCACAGATCTTATGTTTCTTATACCCGGTGATTTCAGTAGCTACAGTGCCCTCATCCCGAAACACAAAAGTGAAAAACACTCCTATTTCACGGGACGATATCTGGCACTGCGGTGGTACCTACCTACCTAGACCGTAACTCACTACGAGAGTCCAATGCGGATTGGTGGGTGTCAACGACTACCATCCTAAGGTTGTAGCACTTGAAAATAGCATATATAGCAAAAATATAGTAGAGTTTACGCAGTTTTATAGATTAAACATGTAATTAAACCCAGTTATAAACTAACATTATTTTTATTCTACTTAGATATTGCCTCAAAAACGAACCGCCGAAAAGAGGACAGTTTGTACTCCTTGTTTAGATAAATGTACGCTCATTCGAAATATGTGTATGTGTGCTGTCACAGCATCCGGAACACTTTTTTCGATTGTTTTGTGAGCATATCACGAATCTATACTTTTTACATCATTGCTTAGTAATCACAATATTTTCCACCAGACAGTTAAAATATATTCCCAATTCACATGCGACAGATTAACTTAAGCGGCCAGTACCAATACAACCTTCAACAGTAGCTGGGCATTTGGAAAGAAAGATGATTATTTTCAAAATGCTTTATTAGAATAAATTCAAAAATATCACACATAAAGTTCCGCTTCTTGTTTAAGCTTATAAGTTCGAATCAATGTTGTCACCCTGCATATATTGATATCGCAACAACAAATCTCCTATCGTGTTCTCGAAACTTCACACCCATGTTCGCGCGTCACATCATTACGCGCGCCCCAAGTGACAGCCAACTGTCAAACTTGTCATGTTCGACGCCACCACTGACAGCTATTATCATCAATTATCAGCGCGGCACTGTCAACCGGTGTCTGGATCAAAAATGATCGGTTTTCAATTTGCATTTGGACGGAAACTAATAATAGGGTTGTTGCCGGTCGCTTGATGTTTGGCAGCGGATCAATTGACATTGGCGGATACATACACGACAATGCTTATAAAAAACCATCTATTATTTTGAAAAGTTTACAAAGGAACTTGATAAAACTGTAGGCTATTATTATATTTGACGGCAAATTAATTACTCGTCTTCGCGAGCCCACTGCAGATCACCGTAATAGCGTCTGGTAACGTTCATATAATTACGAAAATTATAAAAACATTGGTACGTGACGAGATTTAAATCTGCGCCCTCCAGAGTCGAAGGCAATAGTTCATTCCACTGAGCCACGACGCTTTATTTCATTTTTGTTAGTAATATTGTAACCAACAAAAAAACTAGTTTTCTTACTTGAAATAAGTATTTTTTTATTATAAACTATTAACAAATGTTAACAAGACTAACCTCTGTATTTTTATACGTCCATGGATTCTGACAAAGAAATTACATGGTCGACATAATTTACAACAACACAACCTTTGATACGTTTATTTACAAGCAACCTGAATAGGTTCAACCGAGTGGAAATACGTATTTGAACAGCATCGTCCGAAAGTTGTCGGCGAAAGAATAACGTTCGGGTAAAAGGGGCTTTATCATCGGGAAATCCATCAGGACAGCGTAAAACAAACGATGAGCCGACAAAAAAATAGAGACAAAGAAAGCCTAGTGTTAAGAATTTAAGTGCTAGTCGTTTAGTAAAATCAATTGTGCTAATATAAAACTGCTACTCCTCTAATTGGCTATTTCAAAAAGATGTAAAGAAGCTATGATTACTGATGATTGATGGTTGGTGGGTTGTAAAGACTGCCATCCTGAGATAGTAGCCGACAAATATGCCTAATATGCATTTTAAAGCATGAAGAGATTTGAGGATATATTCACAGCACAGATTTCCTAATACAGGAGATAGGGCAAGCCGCGTTTTTAAGTGCGACAAATGTAAGCTCAACGAGCATACACTGGCTGCCAGTTTACGCTCTGTGAGACGAGTCAAGACGCACGAATATTAGAAGAAATTACCGTTTTTTCCAAAAATGCCATCCTGTGCAATTGTGACATGCCATCATCGCAAGGAATCAGTAAATTTACCAAGAAATATATAACTTTTCACAGGTAAGAACCAAAAAGAAATTGCGACACTGGGACTGCCTATAAACTTGGCGGCTTGTCCAGTCTATTGTATATTCGGATGTCTGTGATTCACAGATACATTATGTACTCGTACTTCGATCATCCATCAATCATGGTCGACTTTTGAGAAAATTCCTTAACTACAATCGTCAACTGAATGTTATCAAGCCCTTATCTTTAAAGAAGCTCTAATAGAGGATTTACATTAATAAAAATAGGAAATTTGCACCAACATGCATACAGCGCCATTGATCCCCCAAATTAAGTATTGAACCTGTAATATGGGAACTACACAACGGATAAACATATTACATACCTTTTACATTCATTTCATGTATAGCAACACTCAATTTAATACAAATTGACATGTTCATGCACACAAATGTGTGTACGGTCCGGGGATCTAACCCGGAACCCATGGTATAATTTCCGACGTCAGAACCATTACACTTTATGGGTCGTCTTATTAATCATTTGTCATATGAAATTTTGCATAATTCTGCCTAATTATTCTGTTATCTGTTCCCACAAAAGTAAGGGCAAAATGTTAAAAAGTTAGCCAGCTGTTACAAGGCAAAAGTGCGTGGCAATTACGCTCGCGGAGCGCATTAATCTCTCGCACCTCTTATTTGACACACGCAGCGGCCCAGCTCACCTCCCCTGACCTAAGAACTGTAATAAATTCACCCCAAAGGAATCTGATGCCCGAATCTACGTTTCACGAAATATTTCCACGTAGACTTTAAAAGAAAACGTTTCGGCTACTTAATGATTTATTCACGAATCTTTAAGCGGGGCGCTCTCGTGATTTGTGTAAATCAAAAGGTGAAATAGACAACCTGCCAAGGTTACAAGCTACTAGAACGTTCTTAACGATATTGCAGGATTTTCAGTATTTGTACTTATGCTTTGCTAATAAATAAATAAATATTCACCATTCTCTAGTAACCCTTGCTTCAGGTGAGTACTTTTAATCTTACAATTAAGTTGATAAGAGTGTAATATTCAAAAATAGATAAACGGTAGTATTAATTGAATTGATTGTTCTTAAAGCAAACAAAGGTTTTATAGACTTAAATATAAATATGGGCTTTTAAAAAAAAATGCGACTTTGAGGTAGTAAAAAAATATAATATTTGTTTTCTAAAATGCAAATAATATACACCTGTAAGGAAACCTGTATGACAGATTATAATAAGCCTCTCCGCATCCGAACCAATTAGAGGCAGTTAGTCAAAATGTGTGTTAGCGCCTACGCGTGCATTTATGTATGTGAGTGAGTTTACGTGAAATGTTTAATAATATCTAGTTTTAGCAATTAAACCTAGAAACAGTATTATTTAAATGCTGAACAATTTAAGTTTCATTTGTGGTTTCACAAAAGCCCTTTTCAGTACAGTACCAAGATATTTAATGCTGTGGAAAATTATTTCAATTGCATTAAAACCCACGTATCTCTGGTAACATTATAAACGTGAAGATAGTTTTATCTTTCTTTATGTGCTTGGTTGTTTTTATATAAATTATTAAGGGTCTTATTTTTAAATGCAAATGAGAGAGGGAGGGGGACGAACCATTTAGTATTTCTGTATTGTTTACAATGTCATTGATTACAATAGCTACCGTACGGTTTTGTTAATCTAGGAGATATTATAAGTGTATATATATCTCCTAGATTAAGATATATATAACAATCCGTAGTAAAATTCTATTTATAATAAAATTCACTATTTATAAATCAATTTACTTCAAAGGCGCGATGCGTCGATGCGCATGCAAATCAACACGGGCGGCGCGGCGTGTGCTAGCACACGCAGTGAAAGGTCAGCTTAATTGTAGCGCTATATCCAACCTGGCCGCCAAATGTTGATATTCTGGCAAAACTCTTCACTAAAGTAGTAAAAATTCTAAGCCTAGCTAGTAGTAACTAGTAGACATTTATGGGCTCTTTAAGTAAGAACGTAAAGGTTTCTCAAACGATACAAGCACTCCCAGCCAGCGCTTACACAGGTCATTACACGTTTGTTAGCGCTTCACAATTCGAATTCCATGTAATTTCGCACAAACTCAGTAGATTTGGCTGGATGCGCCGCGGGCGGGACTCGCAAAGGGCATGAGTGCACCAGTTAGGGAAATTGAATCGCAGCCAAGTACACAGGTTTGCGGCTAGGGTTGCCAGATTGTGTCTAGATGAAGACAGACATCATTATCATCATCATCAGCTTTTAACTGCCGACTGCAGAGTACAGGTTTCTCGCACAGTATAGCTATGGGGAGATTGGACTGTAAACCATCATCTTTCTTTTCGCACAAGCAGGTGATTCAGCCTGAAATGTCCAAGACAAACTAGGAAAAATAGCTCACAGTGATGTTACCCCCGGGAATTTGAACCTACGACCTCCGAGTTATGCAGTCGAACGCTGTGTGTGAGTCGATGTCAATACAGGGTGTCTGTTTCATTACGTATGGCCTGACAACCCTGTTTGTGGCGCATAATGCTCGGTGCACTGCAGCCCATGATCCACATGCCTAATTTGATAGTCTCGTTATGTTACGTAGTTTTGAAGGTAATATGAGATTAGGACTTTCCGCACCGTTTGCGTGCTTCTAGCTGAAAGTGAAATTTTAGAATCAAAATAGAACTGAAGTTGATCTCTGATAAAAATAATGTAGTTATATGGTTTTATTGCGTATTTGTCAGTTCTTGTTTCTACATTTTGGAATGAAATTAAACCTAGTTGTTTATGTTAATTAAAATTATGTCCGAGGAAATAATTTAATTAAAATATTACTAATTGAATTTACTTCTATTCTAAATAGGCACCTACTTTATGTAAATACATAAAAACCGTCACGATACTTAACAATGGATAAACAGATATATAAAGACTTTTTAACACAATCCCACACAAAATATGAGATATCTGCTCTCACGTAGAGTCAAGCTAAGGCCCCCTCCCCCCCCATGAAACAAAGAAACAACCAGATCAATACAAACAGACATTTTCATGCCCACAAAAGTTTGAACTGTCCGGGCATCAATCCCGAAACCTTAATAGCCCACTTCTCAACCATTGTACAACATAGGCCGTCTTTATTTAGGCAAACATGTTATAATACCTAAGCCAATATATCTACGTTTTTAAATGGCACACATTTGATTACTTTACGTCGTACTGAGTCTTCAGTAAAAAGTCTCGTTAGTCCATCTCTGGGCGGGCGTCGCAAGGAGCTCGCCCCGGGCAAATATTTGATCGGGAAAGTGCTCGATAAATAAAACTTACTCTACTATTCAGTTGCAATGACTTGGGATTAGCTTTTCATTTCTAAAACCTGTGCTAACAGTTATACAATGCGTATTATATACTTGAATTGCCAATTCCCACTTCACATGGGTTTCGGAACAAAACTGAGTTGCTTTCCGTGTTACAAGCTTTTATTGAACATGCATTATAAAATTATCAATTCCATGTCATAGTCATAACGAGGATGAAAGAAAGAAAGAAAAGAAAGAAAATTGTTTATTCGGTGCACCAAATTTACAAATACAATCAAATTCTATAACTTAATATAACAGTAAAAAAGTTGAAATAAGGGACCGATGGTGCCTGCATGGTGTCGCGGCACGAAAACGTACCGAAACCCTGATCTTCCGTAGATACCTTATTTGAAAGAGGGACAGAGCTACACGCAGTGCGGATACAAGATAATATATAATCATACCATATTGTGGATACAATTAAACAAGTACGATATAAAATAAAATAACATATATATATTTAATACATACACAAATATACATACATATACATACATACACATAAACACATACATATGCACGTACACATACAACAATATTACATACATATAACACCAAATACATTATTAATACCTTACGCTTGCTCTATTATATACAAAACCTTAGCTTTACGAGCACATACTTGCAAACAGCAATCAGAACCAAATAAGTTTTTTCACTTTAATAAAAAAAACATGGGTCATCAAAATATTAAATATGGGAAAGTAATTACATAATATTAAGTCAAAAAGTTATAGAGAAACCACCATTTATATTTCGGCAGGTCAATCATCGATTTCCAATGGCAAAAAATTATTTCTTCACAACCTGTAAATATTTGTTCAATCGAGAATTTTTCGATTTGGGGAATTAAGGAAACTGGACTGAGGGCACTGAATAAATGTTTGATGTACAAAGTGCTCGATAAATATTAGCGATGACTACAGTTTCCGAGCTTTCTTGAAGGGATTAACGTAAAGATTTACTTCACGTTTAAAAAGAAAAAAAATAGTAGTCAATATGAGATGTGTTGTCATATCATATAATAACACCATTACAAGCCTAAAAACAAGCAAATAATAGGAATAGATTATGCTGGAATACGGAACACTAACAAATATTGTTTAAAGTGCTTTTAACAATTGAAAAGGATCTTTTTAATACTTTTTTTCACTGTAGCATTTTATATTTGAATGTTATTATCATCTCAAAGCTAAGAAAATCTTGAATCTTCTGCATTTTGCATCTATGGATAAAACGCTTAAATAAAATCTTTCTGCTTGTGCCTTTTCTTCCTGACACTACAGTTGATTCCTACAGTAGTTTAGTAGTAAGTTATTACAAAAAATAATCTAAGTTGGCTATTGCGAATTGGTGATCACAAGCCCAAGCCGTTTAAAAAAGGGTCAAAATTATTTAATGAATGAATTACTCTACTTAACTCCTGACATCCTTTGATATAGATAAATCTAACCCGTGAGTTATCAGTCAATCTAAACAGAATTTGAAACTAATAATTCCAAAATGGCAAGGCAACTATAATTCTTTTCTCAAACCAATCAAGAAAGCAGTTTCAAATGTTTATTCAATGAAAAGTTATGTTCAGTCTAGTACTACGTATCGTAGAAGCTCCGTCGACAGCACAAATATTTGATCTGCGAAGTGGTTGCTAAATAAAAACTACTCCTTCGCAGTGCAGCTGCATTGACGGGGATTAGTTTGTTCCGGGGTGGGTTTAGTGCACGAGATTGCGGAGTATTACTCTCTTACTTTGGTGTTTACCGATTATCGATAGGGGCACAAAGCTAAAGTATTAGACGAAAGGTTTGATCCTCACTGCTTCTCCGTTGAACAGATCACAATTTTGTTACAACATTTGCTAGTTAATATGAAGTTTATCATTAAACTTAGAACTTAGTATATTATTTTCATGAATAATATTAATCTGAGTTAAATGCTGTATATTTTTTAACCTTATGACAATGAAACTAAAATAAGCAATATAAGATTTTTTCGTTCAGTTGTTTTAGCTTGACAACTTCTCATTTTAAAATTATGTACAAATGCAGTACAAAAAATAAGTTTGTTTATATATTTTGGTAAGAACTTTATAGTCTTGTAGAGTTCTGGTGATAGAAGTGGTAATCATGATAATAAGAGTGACACGGCTTTTGCCTATTAGCGTTGTTTAATACCTATAGGATAATTTTTTGTTGACTGCTCGACCTATTTTCAGGTACGTGTTGTTTGGTCTTTTTATAATGTTAAAATTTTAAATTAATTCAATCATTATTGCATATTGATAACGCCCACAATTTTAGCACTAAAATCTGAATGCATTATTATAATTGACCGCGACTAACTGGTCCATTGACTTGGATATGGTTAATATTAATATATTACATATTTTAAATTATATTGGTTAACCATAGCAGACCTAGTGGCCTTTTGATCTTTTTGATTGTCATATTAAAAAAAATCCTCCTAATTATAGTACAAATTTCAAAGATCTTCAAATTTGGACTATAGAATCTTTGACATTTCAACTATTATACGAAAGATTTCAGCAAAATGAAGTAACTCCTAATTGTATCTGTGTATACATTGATTTACCGACGCTCTTACGGTGAAGGAAAACATCGTGAGGAAACCTTCATGCAAGCCTGCGAAGAGATTCGAATGTTGTGTGTGAAGTCATCCAATCCGCACTGGGCCCGCGTGGACGACTAAGGCCTAATCACCCTATACGGGTAGGCTCGTGCCCCTCGGTGGGGGCGTTTAATGAGCTGATGATGATGATGATACATTTATTTTGGTTGTAAGTGGTCAATATTTATGGTATAAATTATCGGTTAAAATTAAAAACCTATCGGCACAATGTTTGTTATCATTTATATTAATTCCATATGTTGATGTCCTACAAACCTTTTACGCAGCGTTAAATATCAATCCGGCACGGGACCAGCGATTATTTAATGCCTCCATAAATTATGGAGCTCTCTGCAAGCGCCCCAGCCACGCCACTAAATACCAATTAGCCAATTATTAACCACCTGGCAACACCGCGCAAAATTATGTCCCCGATATCACCTGTCTTTATTAGTATAGAGTTAGTGAACCACTTGATAGATCACTTCGGAACTGCTTCATGGAACGTTCTGGAATAGACTTACAATGTTGAAATATGGGGGCAAGACAACAGTGCTATTGAGAGATATATTATCATGATTTGAAATATTGTTTCATCAGTTTTTACCCAGCTTGTTGAACTAGAATTTCTAATGTTTTAAATGTTATGTACTCGTAAATAAGCCACTTTTTTATGTAATCGACAAAACTTTTTTGTGGCATTTGTCTTTAAATACATGTTTTTTACACGTGCCTTAATAGTAAAGACCTTCATTGCAATGGATACTCCAAAATAATTATGATTTCGCATACAAATATAAAACGATAAATACGTAAGTCGGCTACTACAAACGTTTCTGGGCTATATACCTAAGAAGTAGAAACATTTGTGTGCATAAATAAGTTTATTGACTAGGTATTTTAAATGAAAATTAATTGTTAGGTATTTTAAATTAAAATAAAATAATTACATTATTTTCATTGAATTTGAACTGATTTAACAATTTGTATTTATATGCGTAAGTGTGATATCGCCTTTAACAAACTTATGACATGCTCAGAACTTGTAGACAGTGTGCCAATTTTGAATATGAATGATCAAAAAAAAACTGTATCAAAATCATCAAATGAAATACTATCTGGGCACGGCAGTGCCCCCGCCAAACCGAACGCGAAGCAAACACTGCCATACCATCCTTTACAGGATCCATTTCGCCGCATTTTCAGGCCCCAATTTGAGAACCTTTGGATAATACCAGAGCGCTGAAATTTTTGTAATCTAGTAAAATATAATAACATACTTTAAATCTAAAATTTCAAGTCTGTAGGTCATTTAGTTCCGACATTAAGCGAAAGCAAAGTTTCGGAATATCGACAAATAGACACTCACTCACTCACTCATGATCATCAAAATAGAAGTAGTACTTCCCATTAACTCAGAGAGCAGAACTTTGGTACATAGTTAGGGTTTAAAGGCTACATAAAGGTAAAACTCTAAAAACTTGGATAATCGAAGATCTGGAGTACTGTGACCCTGATTAGATAATAAAAGAGCCCGGCCAAACTATAAGAAATCGACATACCGCCTTTAAACAATATATATTCAACATGGTGGGCCGCTTCATCCGATGTCTAAAATCGGGGGCACGGTAGTTCCCCTCGCCAAGTCGAGCGCGCTGACCAATACAAACAGACATATTCATGCACACATATATTTGTAGGTACTGCCCAATTATCGAACCCGGAACCCTTGGTGTAGTAGCCGACGTCTCAACCATTGCGCCCAATGGGTCGTCTAATATTCCTTTCAAGTTTCTACAAAAAGAAGTGAATCCCACCAAAACATTCTGTAAAAAATCTAGCCAAGTCTCGATGGAGCTGCTTAATTATCTCTTAAAAATAATGAAATCAAGACAAAGACGTGCCAAGTCTTAGGTTCCTTACTTTTAGAGATAATCAAGCAGCTCCATCGAGACTTGGCTAGATTTTGAGTTTCATGTATGGGGAACCTCAAAATATATATATTTTTTTAAAGTTTTTATTAAAACCTAATAGCGGTTCATAAAATACATATACGTACAAAGTTTGAATAGTGTAGTGCTTATAAGTTCTGAGGAAAAGGGGTTGTGATATTCGGACGGACGGACAGACAGACTTGACGAATTTAAAAGGGTTCCGTTTTTTGCCATTTGGCTACGGAACCCTGAAAATGATGTATGCATTTGCGATATGGCATGAATTCAAATCAATGAGTGATATTTGTAGTGGAAAACAAAAGCTATTATTTCTTCTAATGGATATTTCTCGTAATAAAAATGTAACTTGTATTTTAATTTGTTTGCAAAATGTTAACAGCGCAATCTATACTAATATTATAAAGCTGAAGTTGTTTGTTTGTTTGTTTGAACGCGCTAATCCCATAACATATTTTTTGCTAAAAATTTTCTCTAAAATAATCCATAATTTTGCGATGCTATTTTCATAAATATGATTGATATTCTTATCCAAATAAATACTTTATTTATCACAAGTATTTCATTTTAAACAAAATTGCCCTTTACATCATTAAATTTAAATGAATATCTTATAAGATATCGCAGTTTTAACTCACCTATATAAACGAAGTAGCGGGTGAAAGAGAGCGTTAGGCCAAAGTAACTATTCCACGCGGACGAAGTCGCACGCAAAAGCTAGTAATAATATAAACTACCAAATTTTATTTAATTAAAATACAGTTTTGATAAAATTTAATAAACTCTTAATATTAAGAGTTTCCATTGTCAAGGACTTTATCAATAAACGTTTTAATGATTCATTTTGGTTCAATATAGAATCGCGTAGAAAATAAAATACACGTATACGTGTATTTTATTTTCTTCTTCGTGTATAGTAAATTAAAGTAAATTGGTATATATATATATATATATATATATATATATATATATAATATATATATATATATATATATATATATATATATATATATATATATATATATATATATATATATATATATATTTCCGTAGAGCGTCGGTGGCTCAGTGGTGCGGACTGTCGCCTTCCTACCGGGAGGGCTGAGGTTCAAATCCCGACACGACAATGTATTTTCGAATTTTCGAACAATATATGTACGTTATCCGACACTCTTACGGTGAAGGAAAACATCGTGAGGAAACCTTCATGCACGCCTGCGAAGATTCGAAGGTTGTGTGTGAAGTCGTCCAATCCGCACTGGGCCCGCGTGGACGACTAAGGCCTAATCACCCTATACGGGTAGGCTCGTGCCCCTCGGTGGGGACGTTTAATGAGCTGATGATGATATATATATCCACCAATCATATTAGTATTCCGCACTAAGCATGGAAGGCTTACCGTTTTCCCTTTAGATTATAATCATCTTCTAAGTCAGAACTGACCCTACCCCAAAGTATCAGTACAGGTAACCTGTTTCGATTTATGTGAGGCTTTGGGAGGTTGCCTTGGTAAATCCGGGTGGTCTCCACAAATCCCACTAATAAACTTTATCCACTGTTATATCTAGTGTCTTACGTATTATATTACATTACATAGGTAATATTCGCATGATTTTCATATAATATGTATTAGTTACTTAAAACAAGTAAATAAAAAAATATTTTTATCACCACATTAAAATACAAATTTTGTAAGCGAAAACCACTGCATTAGTCATAAGACTGTGTTACAGCTATAAACGGTCTTCTCCAGACAGAAAAAACTTTGGTACATATTACAAAATATTTTATATTAAACACCTACATTCAGAGATCACAAAGATGGTTGTGAATTTGTGTGTGCTCACACAACAGCACGTGTGTACGTACACACACACACACACACGTGTGTATATGCGTGCGTAAGTGAACGTTGTGCACAAACATTTTGAGGACCCATCTTGTGTAGTGGTCGAGACGTCGGCTGCTACACCAAGGGTTCGATCCCCGGGCAGTACAAACATTTGTGTGCGTGAACATGTCTGTTTGTAATGGTATGGGTGTTCTATATACATAGAGAACACCCTTACCATTACAAACATTTTACATGTTATACATAATATGTATGTATTACAAAAAAAATGTATGTAACTATGTTTATCCGTTGTTTAGTACCCATAATACAGGCTGCACGCGTAACTTGGGGCTAGATGGCGCTGTGTGAATATCAGTAGATATTTATAATTTATTTCTTTATTAAGCATATTCAATATATAAAAGGAAGTCATCATCACTATATGGAAAAAAAAACTCAAAAGCTCAATCACTACTTCTGGGAAATATTCCACCCTTTTATAATTCCTCTTTCTTTATTTATTCCTCTTACATAAGTGTTACCTATGTTGTGTGAAAATTACTCATGTAGTAAACAAAAATCGCTTTAGAAATAACTAAGGTATTCAGAAACAGTGAAGTTTGGAAATAGTAATGGGACTATCAACAAAGTACATATGTTTTAATCGACCAAAAAGCAATATTGTCCTTAAACTTTTAGCTTTTGATACTTTTAGCTTTTGACAGCGACTCTTTCTAAGTAGTCGTTTACCAAAGACTTCCTAATAGGAAACGCAAGCAAGAAGATCGTGGTAATCAAAAGGTGTAGCTTGATCGCGGACCGAGTCCGGTCCGTTCCTCTTTTAATTTCCGACCAGGTTGCTTTCGGAAACCGAATCGTTAATATCTCGTTTCCTAATCAATCCGGCAGGGGGCGTCTGCTGGCGGTACGGTTCCTAATCAAATAACGGTGCACGCTTCGTTTGTGCGCTTGGAGAGGTAAAGATTTCTTTTAACTCGATGTTCAAAGTTACAGATGCAAGGTAATAAATAGTTTAAAAGTTATATAGTTAATTGGTTAAAAGTAATTATGTATTTTCTTTTATTATATTATTTCCTATATTATAATTATGATGGTGTTTTCTATGTATAATATGTATGTATTTACAAAAAAAAGTATATCAGTATGCTTATCCGTTGTTTAGTACCCATACTACAGGCTTCACGCTTAACTTGGAGCTAGATGGCGCTGTGTGAATGTCAGTGGATATTAATTATTTTTTATTTATAAGAATGATAATAATGGACAGTTTTATTAAATTATCTTATCTTGATCTTGGTCTATCTAAATGGTCTTAATTTATGTTTTTTTCTTTAAGTAACGAATAGATTGGTCGTTCCCTATATTTGCTGCTACACAAGGTTTTTGTATTAAGGATTTTTTTTTTCAAAAGGTTTTTGTATTAATTTTCGAATTAGTATACAGTATTCCGGTGATCTTCACAATTAGTTTAGACGCAGAATAAGAAAGAAAAGAAAAAATGTGACTTAAATAATTTGAATACTAGAAATAAAAACAAATACGTTGTCCCAAATCATACACTAAGTTAAATAAGAAAGATAATTTGTTTAGAGAGGCATGAAGATCTTTAATAAACAAGTTTAAATTAAATATAGTTAAGTAACCATACAATAGATGAATATTGATCTGATAAAGATGTTTGTTTTGGTTTTTCTTCTCGTTAGAGGAAACGGATCGAGTTGATAACTCCTTCCCCGGAATTCTTCTCGACGAGTTTCGGCTCGTTGGTGGTTATGCGTTTCGGCTGTATGGAATACTGGGCCGTCCTCAGCGCGGTCTAACCCACCGGGTGAGACCCATGGGGAGGCCCAATGAGTGACCTGCGGGTGTGAGGTGGCGTATGCCGGCACTGGAGGACCTATATGTCGTTCGCCCAACTGGCGCCGCCCTACGAGCATGAATGTTGCGAAATCTGGGAGTTGGGGCATTATGGGTGACAGTTAATATTCCGTTCGACACACGTAGTCGGTCTTCTGGTTCATAATCAGTTCACGTGGCAGGATAAAGATGTGTGGTCTTGCACATAGTGCTCCAGTTACAAAATCTTTGTAATAAATAATTGTAAAGTAACGTATAGCTAAATGAAAAACCTCTGTAACCAATGATTTAAACAGTTTATAATAGAGTGACTATCAAGTTTCTTGTCGACTTTTCTCCAAGATCCAACTTATTCTGAACCAATGGTAGAGTTATAAAAAATATAATAACAGTAGACGATTCAAAAGTGTCTGAAATTTATTTAAATAAAGATTTTTGAGTTTGTCACAAAAATAACTCAAAAATACCGTGAGTAACCAAGCTTAGAAGTACGGTTTCTCAGTCCATATTGGCCGAGAGCTACTCCTTTTTAGGACGACCGTGTTTGTGCGCACCGGCAAAGCGAGCAAACCCGACCCTCGACCGTACCCAGCCAAAACTAACCCTACAGCTCAAAAGATATGGTTATATTCCCCTTCTCGATGTCCATCCAAACGGTATTTTAATTTTGGAGTTTGTTTACACGTTTATCTTGGTCCCTTTTGGGTGATTAGAAAAGAATGTTGCAGGATGTTTTTATACCGGCAATTTTTCGCATCAGCGAAACTGAAAGTGCTGGGAGGATCGTTTTTAAGTGGCATTGGATTTGGAAAACTTACTTAGTCGTGTTTTGTGAATACGTAATTTGCGATATGCACCAATCTTGATGGGAGCATCTTATAGTAGCCGTTTCTATACAATTACCTTTGTAATGTTCCATTATTTGAATGACGTTAGTATATTCAACTTCAGTACGGACCTTCCAAAACAATTGTAACATTGAGTCTACTCTTAGTAGTATTACTAGGTACTGAGTCGATACTGTGTCGTCTGGGTAGGTATAACCGCAGTGCCGGATATTGTCCCATGAAACAGAAGTGTTGTGCACTTTTGTGTTTCGGAATGAGGGCATAAAGCTAGTGAAATTATCGGATATAAGAGTCCTAACATCAGCTGTCTCGGGTGACATGTGTAGTGCGGCATTGATGAAGGATAATAACTTTCAATCAGTTGTTGGTCCTTCAATGCCGCTCTGTCATGGTCAGGCGTATCATTACCATCAGGTGAGCGTCCTGGCTGTCCTGTACACTTATTACATAAAATATAGTTTTTTAAACATATTCACCTTGGCAGAAACAATATTACCCTTGCTATGACTGTAATAGACATACCCACCTAGCACCAAACTTTACAATCATAAGAGCATAGATTTCAATCATGCCCGGTTCCGGCGTACATCGCATTAATAAACCCGATACTTCCCCGTTGAACAGCGAAGTTATTTATGCATAGCGACGCAAGAGCGCGTCCGACTAACCCTGATTACGGTTTCATAAAACGCCAGAAATGGCAGGAGCATTAACGACTGGAGCGGACTGAATATTTGCCACTTCCCGCATAAAATGTTCCGCACACCTGCATACAATGCGGGCGGTGCAATGCGGGAGATGCGGGCGCGGGAGCGGGCGGCACAGAGTTAATTACCGCTGCCCGCTAAACGCGTTTCCTAAGTGCCTACGTCGGGGGATTTGAAATATTTGCACGAATAGTTGGTATCGGCACGTCCATTGTTGGTTGGGCTCATCGCGAATTTCGTCACCAGCACTTGACTGTGCGGAACTCTGGAATTTGTTGTATACGAAATATTGGGCTATTTGAGAGGGACGACTAACTCGAATCTATTGCCTCCAACTCCTCCAGTTTGAAAGCTAATTGGTTAGTTCTCATTAATGTGAATAGCTTTCCTATTCAGTATTTGAGTTGGTCCTATCTCAGTCGAATGGGTATATGAGCTTAAAACCTTAAGTGTGTAAATTCGTCTATATTTATGCAATATATATATTTAGCACGCTCTGAAAAACGTAGAAAAGATGTAGTTTTCCGGCAGACTCATAGTTGTCACACCTCCTTTCACAGCGGTTTTATGGGTTTCTAAGTGTTTTCCAAAATTAGTAAAAAAATCAGCATTGTGTATAAAAACAAATATCAGTGTAAAAAAGAATGGACAAAATATTTATTGACTATTGATTACAATGCAACCGATGACATGTTGAGGGTCGTCAGCTGATTTATATGAAATTTACAAGCAAATATATTAATTATCATACAGATTTACACAAACACGCATACGCCCCACTCAGACACTACACAGACAGTACACTAGCAAAATCATTGCATAAATACATATTATGATTCGTAAATTATTTGTTATAATGTATTTTTTTGTTTGTTATTTATTTTTATTTTTTTTTTGTTTCTTTACTTATATCAGGGAACTGTATAAAAGAAAGGGCACTAAAGTCAGAATACGGGAGTATATCTCAGTCTGACTGCGGAAGTCCAAATACTTTTTCTGTATGTTTATAAGCAATAGTTTTATAAGCGAATAGATTAAGAACATTGTTTACTTTTGGAAAATAAAGAATTATTATTATTATTTCTTTGTAGTCTTAGACTTCTCCACTTATATAAGTACGAATTCTGTTACGCGGACCTTAATCAAGCGTAACAGTGTGGATAGCTGATTCTGTGAGACCTGATGAAAGAAATTTCCGTGTTATGCGACATGTGTTCAAAATTGTGGCTTTTTGTAGTGTGTATATAACAGTAGAGGTATATTGAGGGTTTCCAGACTTTATTATTATTATTATTATATAATATATATCTAGCATGCAAATAGTAGGTGTATTAAACTTTTTGATTATTATATCATGCATGATCGTTGTATATTGACCACTATACAGATGTAATAATGTAACGAATTCTGCATACTAAATAGTCACGCGAACAACAGTGACTGCAGTAAAACTTGTAAGTAGTTAAATTAACTTGAATCTACTAAATCTTTTTACGTCTGTAAGCATGGAGCGTAACAATAAGAACAATTCTTATTCCATGAGACAAAATCCAGAACAATCGCCGGCGAAGATAACTACTTCTGATTCTGAATAACTTGAATAATCTTTTAAGATTCAGTTCTGCGACAATGAGGTATTTAAAGTCAAACAACGTAGTCTTGCGAAATTGTATTTATTTTCGAGGAAAGAATGCTTTCGATTGATTGTTATCAACGGGAGTTTATATAAGACTTATCAATAAGTCGTGAGAAAATTTGACGCTTATTGTTTACGTGACGTAATAAGAGTAAATACCTTTCATATATAATATATGAAAGGTATTTACTCTTATAACACAATTCTACAACACGTCATCGGTTTTATGACATACGTAGGCTACTAACTAATTTAACTTTTAATGTAACGAGTTCAATATAGATGACAATAATAAAAAGTGGGTAGGGAAGTGAAGACCCCATCACCCGCTGGTGAGTTTTACCAATGCAGTCAGTCTTCGCAGGGCTTGTGGCGAGCTGTTGGTGCGTAACGACACCACGGACCCGACGGCCCTCGAGAGTGCACACTGACCGTCTCCGGCCTTCCGGAGGTTCCTTCCCAAGGTCAGGGCTCTCACCTTTGGCTTTCCTTCATTGGCTGTCCAGAGTGGGGTTGCAAGAGCTTCATGCTCGAGAGGTAGAAATGAAAGCTGCGTAAGTCGCGAGCGGGTGCAATTTGTCTGCGCAGAAGCGGTTGTACACCTATCCGCCTGGTGTTGCGTTCCAGGCACTTCGCTGCATAGTGGATACCTATCTAGCAAGTGGAAAGTCACCGTCTGCCTCAAATTTCAAGATTAAGACATTTGATTTAGCACGCGCCCTGTTGTCTCAATTTCCTGTAACTTAGGTTTTCCTACCACTGGCATCAGCTGTTGCTGTTTCCGTAAATACTGAACTCAATGTATCTACTTATTATAGAAACAATGTAACATTTATGTGGCAATAATATTATGTTTCTTTCCATATTCGTTATGGCCCTTGCACCAAGCGTATGCTCGCTCTGTTTGTTCAAACGAGACCCACAAATAGATATATGTTCAAGTATGTTCCAAATGTGTATTCTGAAATCTGGTGCTTGTAGCACCGATGCTGTCAGAATATTGGAAAGACAACAGAGCGCTATAATGGAAAGACAACAGGTAGCGACTATAATGGAAAGACAACAGTAGCACTATAATGGAAAGACAACAGGTAGCGACTATAATGGAAGACAACAGGTAGCGACTATAATGGAAAGACACAGGTAGCGACTATAATGAAAGACAACAGGTAGCGACTATAATGGAAGACAAACAGTAGCGACTATAATGGAAAGACAACAGGTAGCGACTATAATGGAAACAACAGTAGCGACTATAATGGAAAACAACAGTAGCGACTATAATGATACTCAAAAGAGGTCCAATAGTATGCGCAAACCGAGCAGCTGCAACATATCGCGCTGGTAAATTCGCACTAATTGCAAATTTCAAATCGCGCTCACCCGCCGAGTTGATTACGAGGCGGTATGTAATTCGGCCATTCCGCGGCCGGCGCCATTCTTGCGGCCGCTAGAGGTCGCCGCTTACTATGGTGCACTCTTGTTTAATTTAGCATTCAACTAGTTTAAATGTACAGTTTAGTTATGGTATCACTGTTTAAGACTTTTAGTACTAGACAAGGCTCAAATTTTCGGTGATTCGTACAAACAGGCATGTTCATGCACACTAATTTTGTACTGCAACTGTTTCTTAACAACGGATAAACATACTTGTTAACTTTTTTTGTAAATAAATACATATCATATATAGAAGCGTCTGAGGCTAATGTGGATTGTTGCCATCTGATCTGGAGGATGCAGGTTCAAAGCCCGCCACGTATCAATGTGTTTTCGAATCCTCGAAATTATGTGTACGTTATCCGACGTTGTTACGGTGAAGAAAAACATCGTGTGGAAACTTGCGCACGCCTGCGAAGGTTAAAGGTGGTGTGTGAAGTCGGCCAATCTGCACTGGACCCGCGTGGACGACTATGGCCTACACACCTTTAAGGGTGATAAAATCACATCGTTATTGCATGTTAATGCAAATGTTATTTATCTAACCGTTTCTTTCTACCACCTTGACTGCGCAACACCAATCACGAGAAGATTTGGAACGCTAACAAGTGACGCCGTAAACAAACCGACTAACAAAATCTGTTCCGAAGATTCTTAGTAATCACAACTCAAGCCTTATTAGCACAAAAACTTGACGCTGATGCGAGTAAACTTCCGAGGCTCGGTATCGGAGGATGTAGTTTAGCGAGATGAAGCCCCTCAACTTGTGGATCAATATTACAGCTGAATGGATTACTAAGCCCGCCGCGAACTTGCTGCGCCTTATTGATGAGCGGTTCTTCGGTTGAGTCTCTACCGAGTCAGCGTTAGTTGACTGGGGTTCACTTGTCTTGACCAACTATATAGTATGCTTGACCAACTAAATCTTGGTACTTTAAGTGAATGTGTACACGAAAATTTGCTTAAACAAGTGTTTGTACTGCCCGGGGATCGAACCCGGAACTCTTGGTGTTGCAGCCGACCTCTCAATCGCAACACCAAATGAGTCGTCAAAAGATCAAAGTTGAGACTCATTTTAGAATATAGTATGTGTAGAAGAATTCGTGATTATTAAATAGTATACCAACAATATAGAATTTATTTTGCTGAACAAAGGGTTCCTTCAATTAAATTATTGAGGGGCATCAAAATCCGGCACCCACCCTTTAATTATAGAGCATACCAATACGAAATTAAAATTAAATAATTTTGAAATACGACCGCGAATAAATAGGTTCTGATTACTCTTAATATTTCATTATATTACTCGCTAATTTTGAATTTTTTTAAAAATACATGGATAAGATTACAATTTATTTAATTCGTAAGACAACAAAGTTATTGAGATAGCCCGTCGGATGTGCAGTGGCTGGTCATGTATGTCGCAGAACCATTTCGGCAAGCGTAGCTTGGGACGCCAGGACTGAGGGACCGCCGACTTGCGAAAGGTCTCTGGTGGAGGCTGGATGATAAAAACTGAGGACCGGGATATCTGGCGCAAAATGGCCTGCGATAGAAGAGAGAGAGATATATAAAACTACAACCACCTCCGTACAAAAATTATTCAACCCGCTCATTGCCCAAGCGGCAAACTATCTATCTGCCCATGAAGGGTGTTCGATTTAAACATCGCCGACCGAGGCACATATTACTCGACCCAGATGACACTATCACAGAGGCCAACGCGCCTTACACTCACACTCAGCACACTGTACATCGTACACGAACACTAGGACACTGCATCCGCCGGCGGACGCGTGACTCCCAATCCTCACAGCGTCTCACTCCGTCATATTGCTCCCTCGTCTGAGGGACGGCACTAAGTCGAGGTTCGAGCCCTAGTAGGCGCCCTTAGTGGCCGTCCTTCTTCTCCTACTTCGATAGGTATCCGTAAGCGGTCTCGTGCCGCGACCGGAGCCAAGCATCGCCATTTTCATCCGGTGACGTCGTTAAGGCCATCTGCGGCCAACAACAAAATCAATTTAAAAAAAAAAAAAAATATTAATTCATTGTTGTATGTTTATCCATTGTTTATTACTTATTACTCATATTAATTGCTTAGTTAGTGACAAGATGGCGCTATGTGATATTTATGTATTTACTTATTTTGTGCAAAAAGCCTTACCATTCAGGGGGGTATTATAGGCTAATGATGTTGATACAAAAATGCGGGTGAATTGTGAGTAATTGGCCGCCTGCTGTCTTAAGTTTCGTTGGTTAGTAAAGTTCAGATGGCTCATATCAAGTGGTTTTTGAAACTTTGCCCCCTGTTTTGTTCAACAGGTCCTTGATGAACCTTGTATTGTAACAGCGGAGGTCCCTGCGAACGAGCTTAATATACCTGTTAATTGTACGCGACCTGTAGCTGAATATTCGTTTTGAAATGTGCCACAATTTAAATGTACCGAATGAAAACTAGCAAAGCTTATTTAGTGCTGGCCAAGCACAAAATGGAGATGATTAACAGCTTAGAACAATAATGTACCAAATCTACAAAACGGGTAATAACCAGTGATTAGGGAAGTAAGTGCATCGCATGCACTTGGGCGCAGTTGGCTGCGCGCCACGTGCTCTTTTAGTAAAGAATAAGCATATGACTACATTATACCCCTGAGCTATGTATTACTTATATACTTGGTTTTATAACACGTATATAATAATAGTTATGTATGTCAGTCACTCGCAACAGATACACTTGCTACAACTATCATTGGGTCTGTGTGTATCTTAGTTTTTTTTCTGTACCTTAGAGTTTTCATTTCGGATAGACTTTTAGCTTGTGGCCATTGGCAGCGCTCATATTTGATTGGGCGGGCGTTTAGCTTATCCTTTTCTTTAATAGAAAACACCCAGACCAATACAAAAATACATGTTCATGCTCACAAATGTGCGTACTGCCCGAAGAATGAACCTGGAACCCTTGGTGTAAGAGCCGACATTTCAAACATAACACCAAATGGGTCGGCAATTGTATGATTATTTCCTTTAAAATTTCGTATTTATTTATTTATTTATTGGACTACCAACAAGAACATACACTTAGTAAATTCAATTACAGTATTAGACACACATGAATACATGATTAAGTGATGCCTTAATTATAGGCTGCCACGGAGCATAAAATATAATTATAACTTGCGCATAAAATATAAAAAAACAAATATATAGCTGTGGACACAAAATAACATAATTTAGGTAAAAACCAGAAATTAAATTACAATGTACCTTGATGCAAATAAGCAATTGATTTGAGGAAAGCGCTGTATTCACCAAATATATCCACATTTCCCTCCTTAGATAATTTGTTATAATAATTTTGCTCACGATTTATGGCTGAAAAGTGTCCTAAATTAGTTTTAAAACCTTTTGGTACAAATAATTTATATTTAGCGGGGCGAGGCAATTTTTAGGTGTATGAAATTTAAAACAACTCTATTCGGTCGGGGCTGTGCTGGCTGCTTTTGCAGTGCTCCCGTAATTTTCCAGTTTTGTCTGGGAACATCCGACGGTCCCTCCTACGGGACACTGATTGATTTACGGGAGGCTCGCGAAGCGTCTACTTCGTTTGCTTTGTTTTTGAATATAGGATATATCTGAACATGCATAGGTTATTACACAATTAAAGTGGTGCACTTGTCATCGAATTGCTGCATGGTAATGCCTTGTCCCTGCAGTGAGACGTTATAGTATTGACGGCCTCTTTGGTGTAGTGGTCGAGACGTCGGCTGCTACACCAAGGGTTCGATTTCCGGGCAGTACAAACATTTGAGTGCATGAACACATCTACTCGTAATGGGTGTCTTCACAATTAACTTGGGGCTAGCTGGCGCTGTGTGAATGTCAGTGGATATTTATTTATTTATAATAGTATGAGTATGATCATTTTTACGAGCAGTGTAAAGCAGCAGAGTAACTGTGTAGAGTTTGCAAATAATATAATATAGCGAGAGTCTAAGATCAAATGTGTTAATTTACAATATACTATTTTTACACTCGACATCGTGCGTATGTTTCCTCGCGATGTTTTCCTTCAGCGTAAGAACGTCGGATACCGTACATACTCGTATAATTTCGACAATTCGTAAACACAAAGGTGCGTGGCGGGATTTGAACCTTCGCCCTCCAAATCGGAAGGCAAAAGTCCACTCCAATGAACCACCGACGATTGGTCAGCGATGTGTACGAATTCGGCAAATAGGTCAACGTAAGGGCATCTCCGGGGAGTGATTTCGCGCGCGTCGCGCAATCTAACTGCTACAATACAGTTAATTTGCTAAGGCCAGGTCTCGGGGGCGAGCGGAAGATTGTACGACTTAAGTGATTGTATTGATAGGAACGAACTTATTATGGGAACGGGCATACGTGCCGGGGTACAAGGGAAAAGATTGATGTTGATAAATATTCACTGAAATTCATACAGCGCCATTTAGACTAAGAGATCATTGTTAACTGGAATTATCAAATAAAAAACTTATTATTATTTAGTCCCAAACTAAGCATAAGCCTGTAATATAAATACTAAACAACTGATAAACATAAGTTTACGTTTTTTATAAATACATACATTTTAAACATAGAAAACACCCAGACCAGTACTAATAGACATGTTCATACATACAAATGTTTGTACTGCCCGGGGATCGAACCCGGAACCCTAGGTGTAATAGTCTACGTTCCAACCAATACACCAAATGGGACGTCAAATCAAAATTAAAATCCCTTTGTAAATATGTTTGTGGTGTAAAATAGCAATATAAGAAAGAAAGAAAAAACATTTATTTCACCACAAAATTTGCAATGACGTAACAAGGACAATACAATAAAACAATTTAAAAAGAGAAATAAGAAAGTAAGTTAACAGGAATTAAAATTTTGTGGTCAAATTATAAGAGATGCCTTATCCGAAGTTGTTTTTCAGATTTATACCGAAAAAATGTACACATTAGTTACCGGCGTTTTAGCTAGTAGACGACAGTAATATAGGAGGCAGCGCGGTTCGAATAGATTAGCGAGCGCCAACTGCCGCCCATTCAGCTACTTAACAAATTATTATAAGACAGCTAATAAAGCGAACTCGTTCGTTGTTTAGCGTTCCTGACGCGTGCCCTTAGGGCTGGCGACACATACCTTCCAACATAAACGTTCTTATTTCATTTGAAATAAGTACGTTTATGTTATGCGAAGCGTAGGCCGACCCCCAACCAGATGGACGGATGATCTGGTTAAGGTGGCGGGTAGCAGATGGATGTCAACTGCAAGGGATCGGTCCGCGTGGAAATCATTAGGGGAGGGCTTCGTTCAGCAGTGGACATAATTAGGCTGTAATGATGATGATGATGATGATTTCATTTGATGGCCCATGTTGTTATGGTCGAGATGTTGGCTACTACACCAAGGGTTCCGGATTCAATCCCCGGGTAGTACAAATATTTGTGTGCATACTTTTTGAACAGATCTGGATAATGCTATGTATGTATTCCTATGTGTGTATTTACAAAACACAATTAGATAAATAAAGTAAAATTTATTCAGCTAACAATTACAACATTCATTGTTAAACAAAATTAAAAAACAACAATTTTAAATTTATGCAATTGCACTGAATGCAAGCCTACTCAGCGTAGTCAGAACAACCACAGGAAGTCCGGACGCTGGTCTTCCGTAGACACCGTAGATGAGATAAGAGGAGCCAATAATAGTTCCTCGCTTGAATTGGGGCTAGATGTTGCCATCTGATAGTGAGTAATACCACCCATGTAACACCAGTAAACTAGCTAAAGTAGGCGCAACCTACCGGGTATAAGAGACATAATATCTGCCATCTCGGGCGAGATGCAGGGCAGTGTTCGCAGAAAATAAGGAGTATGTACCTACTGATTAATTTTCTGCTGCACTGCATCCATCATGGTCAGGTATATCACTTATCACTTGAGCGAACTGAGCGTCACCTAGACTTATAATAAAACTTCCTTACCTATAAAGATAGGAATAAGTTAACAAATCTAAACATATTCATCTTAGGTTTTGCACCGAATCTGTTTAGTTACATAATAAGGGCACAACTAAACAGCTTAATTAGTCGGATTACGGGGACAAACATCATTAGACTAAATCAACTCGGGGACGACAGGAACAAACATAATTATCTAGCTCACGAAATTTGGATAACCTACACATCTATGTATCTTATCGCAAAATGAAAATGGAACATAACTAATGTAGGCTTAGTTTTTATCAACGACGATTTCCTTTCAATACTATATTGCGTTTTGACAAGCAAAACGTAGGACGCCCTCCGGTACGATGGCCCAACAACTTGCGAGAAGTCGCTGATGGAGGCTGCATAAGAAAAGCTGATAAAATAAAAAAAAGATAGAGTAAGGGCTATGTTTTTTATCTGTAGATCAATGACCAGATCACAAAATGTCACGTGCTTATAAAACTAAGTCAAACTAAAATTAAAATATATAATTTTAATAAAATAGATAATTATTCTTTGAAAAGGACGTTTCTTACCATACCTATCTTGACACGTTAGCTGCCTGGTGCGATTCAACAATCGATTTACTATTTTGTCTTTTTGTGCATGTTTCGTCCCAATGGGACGAACGAGTTGTAGGACGAATTAGCCGCAGCGAATGCGTTAATCTATGGAACTTAATTAATAATGTGATTACTTCGATAATTTTCATACATTCATTTAGTATTACGTCATTTAGCGCAAATAAATGACTTACATATCAAAATGTTGATTATTTCAACGAGCTCACGATCTCTAGCAGCCCTACTTGAGGAGCTTTGTAAGCTCATACGTGTTCGGTGATGGAGTGCCGTAATTACGCGTGGACGCACTCCGCGCCCCGCGCCCCCGCACCCTCGCACTTACGCTATAAAACTACACTGGGGCGAAACAATCTGGATATACTTTCGAAAAGCTGCTGTTGTAATCCTGTGTATTGTAATATGCAATAAACTGGAAAATATTCATCAATAGCAATGGACATGTAAAAATATGGACGTAGTCTCGCTGACATCAAAAGTGTGTCGAAATTTGGCCAGTGTTTGGATAGAAAACCGTAAAATATTAAGACATTTGGCGCTTGGCATTGGCATTTTGTAGTTAACGATAGGAAAACAATCCAAAAATCACATATCAAAGGTAAATGAACAATTCGATTCCATATTTTTAGTTTAAAACACTAAAATCAGTGTACAAAAAATTTGTCAAAATTACATAGTCAGCAGTTGTCACTTCGGGGACACAATTTTTAATGACAGTCTGTCCGTATTTTGTCAATATCATATCGCTCTCTTTTGTCAACCTACCGCAGTCCACTGCTGGACATAGATATCTCCCATTCTTATCCAGCCTCCACGAGCGACCTTTCGCAAATCGTCGGTGCATCGGGCCGGAGGGCATCCTACGCTACGCTTGCCAAGACGCGGTCTCCACTCCAGAGCTTGTTTGCTCTTGCGGCCATTGATTCTGTGACATACGTGACCCGCACACTGCCCCTTCAATTTGCTGATCTGGGGAACTATATTGACAACTTAAATATTCTCACGAATGATATAATTTCGGATTGCATACCCGAGAGAAACAACAAACACAGCTCACTCCATTGCCTGTAGAGTCACAATAGTGTAAAAATTATATCAAACTTCAGTCCAAACCTAGTAAATCGATTACTAAATGTATACAAGATACAAGGAACCCTATAGTCAACGACCATTATCCTAAAATGATACTGGCAGTACGTGACCTCCTCCCGGAGTCACGTACGGACAATAACTCAAGCAAACAATTCGACGGTCTTCGCCGAGCATTGAACCCCGATCAACAGCTCGGCTAATTGCCACTCGTCTCTCAAATAAATTAAGCCATAAAATTTGCGCAGTTATGAGAATTGATGTATGAATTGATAAGTTATTGTTACAAACTTTAGAATGAATAGGTTTTGTGGAATGAACTTCCACTGGATACATTTCCAGAGCGATACGACCTGGCGTCCTTAAAAAAAAAGAGCGTACACACATTTAAAGGGCCGGCAACGCATTTCTGGTGCCTGAGGTCTTGCAAATGTTTATGGGCGGCGGTGTCACTTACCATCCGGTGAACCGTATGCTCGTTTGCCTCCACTTTGCACTATTTACTAGGTGGTAGGCTCGGTACTAAGTCGTCTAGATAGTCACCACGGCACCACCGTAGTGCCAGACATAGTCACGTGAAACAGGAGTGTAATTTATATGTTATTTTGCTTTTCCGAAGACACAAGACTCTCTGAAATATATGGTTGGGCACGATATGTGTTTCACCACCATCTATGGGCATAGATTATTAAAATAAAGATACCATATCATAACAACAATGTGAGGTTTAAATCCCAAATGTTGTGTAAAATTAATTTAAAAAATAATTACATCTATCTAAATTTCGACGAAATCCCTGGTAAGATCCTTTTTAATCCTTGAAAAATAGTCTGTTCTGTCCAGTCGCCAGATAATTGGCTTAAAGTATCATAATCCCTTAAAATTTTGTTTTATAAAATAATTAACATTTGTCATTATTATGTTCAAATGAGGTTCAAATCCCGACACGTACCAATGTGTTTCCGAATTTTCGAAATTATATGTACGTTATGTCGCTGGTGGAGGCTGGATGAGGAAAGCGGAGGACCGGGATATCTGCGGCAAAATGGGGGAGACCTATGTCCAGCAGTGGACTGCGATAGGTTGAATAGATTAGATATCCGACACTCTTACGGTGAAGGAAAACATCGTGAGGAAACCTGCGCACGCCTGCGAAGACATTCAAAGGTCGTGTATGAAGTCGTCCAATCCGCACTGAGCCCGCGTGGACGACTAAGGCCTAATCACCCTATACGGGTAGGCTCGTGCCCTTCGGTGGGGACGTTTAATGAGCTGATGATGATGATTATTATTATTATTTCTAAATAAAAATAATTTAATAAGCGTTTCAATGAGGATTTAACACGTCGGTGGCGTGCGTGCGCCGGTGTTTCATTTCTTTCCTTGTAATTTAGGTGAAACGTGAGGTCGCTGGCACAGCCAAGTCTGCCAACATTCACCGTATTTAAAACCTTAAGCTATTGGTATAAGAGCCAAGCTTATCCACTTTTAGGCGTAATATACGCGAGACAGCATGGTGACAACTTATCTCCATTTATTCTTGAATTAAGCACTTTTTACTAAAGCGAAGACGAGAATGCGAGTGCAAATACTAAAGTCAAAGCGTAAATGAGTTTAACATTAATAATAAATACATTACAAAGCAGAGTTCCTCTTTCTTGTGTTTTTTATTATATTTTAGCATATTTGACTGCGGCACTTGAAGGCTTGTTTTAGTTCCAATGCCGAATGCTACATACAGATTTGTTTACAACACGTTTATTGTATCCAGATAGGTAATTACATACATTACGTAGTATATAAGAGAATTTTAATGCATTCTCAGAACTACACAAATTATAGTAACTTTTTATTTAGAAGTGCTACTACTAGTCATAAATTCGTGTAAACGTTTTAAAAGTTAATTTCAATATAATGCTTAAACCGCATATGTAAGTACGAGTACGTATATGCGTCATTATGGAAACCTTAAAACAAATGTGGAGGTGTCACCATACAAAACCAACTCACGAGGTGTAATGTAACGTAATTTTTATTAGGAAATTTCAGTAAGTTATCCTTTATTAAAGACATCCCGTTGGATTAAACATTTAATAATTAATCGTACAAACTTTACCCTTCTTCATGCATATAATTGTTTTCATGTTGAATCCGGGTACCAGCCATTTATTTTTCTTAAGAGTGTAGCAAATACCTCTCTCTCTTTCTTCAACCTATCGCAGTCCACTGCTGGACATAGGTCTCCCCCATTTTGCGCCAGATATCCCGGTCCTCCGCTTTTCTCATCCAGCTCCCACCAGCGACCTTCCGCAAGTCGTCGGTCCATCGGGCCGGAGGGCGTCCTACGCTACGCTTGCCAAGACGCGGTCTCCACTCCAGAACTCGTCTGCTCCAACGGCCATCGGTTCACGACATACGTGACCAGCCCACTGCCACTTCAACTTGCTGATCCGGCGGGCTATGTCGGTAACTTTAGTTCTCTTGCGGATTAAATCATTTCTGATCTTATCCCTAAGAGAGACTCCAAGCATAGCTCGCTCCATTGCGCGTTGAGTGACTTTGAACTTGTGAACCAATCCCGCAGTCAGTGTCCATGTCTCAGCTGCTATGTTAGCACGGGTAGGACGCATTGCTCAAAGACTTTCGTCTTTAAGCATTGCGGAATAGTTGACGTTAAGACATGACGTAGCTTACCGAATGCCGCCCAGCCCAACTGAACCCTCCTACTAGCCTCCTCTCGAAGTTATGCCGGCCAATGCAAGTGCATGACACGACTGTTGAACATGACTTTTGTCTTGTCCAAATTCATGCCAAGCCCAACTCGTCGGGAAGATTCATTTAGGCTGTTCAGCATCTCCGCAAGCTCTTCCGATGACTCTGCCACGATGACGATATCGTCAGCAAAACGAAGATGAGAAATAACTCTCCATTGACGTTGACGCCTCGTTCAGACCAGTCCAGGGTCTTGAAGACATCCTCCAATGCGTTTGTGAACAGTTTCGGGGATATACATCCCCCTGTCTCACACCACGACGCAATTGGATGGGTCTTGTCCGCTGGTCTTGGATCTGAACGGTCATCGTCGCTGCGTTGGAGAGACACTTCATCACCTCGATATATCGCCAGTCGATACCGCATCGCTGCAGAGCCTCCAGAACAGCCCAGGTTTCGACGGAGTCGAAGGCTTTCTCGTAGTCCACAAATGCCATACACAGCGGCTGGTTATACTCTTCGGTCTTCTGTATAAGCTGCCGAACAGTATGGATGTGGTCCACGGTGCTGTAGCCTTTTCGAAACCCAGCCTGCTCCGGTGGTTGGAATTCGTCAAGTCTATGGCGAGACGGTTCGCTACAACTCTGGAAAACAACTTATAGACGTGGCTCAGAAGCGCTATCGGTCTGTAATTCTTCAAGAGAGTTTTGTCACCCTTCTTGAAGAATAAGACGACAACGCTTCTGGACCACGCCTCTGGTGTAGTTCCTTGGTGAATGACGGCATTAAAGAGCTCAACTAATGCCCTAAGGACGGGCTGTCCACCGGCTTTTAGGAGCTCTGTCGTAATACCGTCATCCCCGGGGCCTCCCATTCCTGAGTTGCTCCAGTGCTGCACTAATCTCGCTAACGTCAACATCCGGGATATCCTGCGTATAATGGCGCCTTAGTGGGGCACGTGGATCTTCGGTGTCCTCGGTCTGTGGCTGATGAGCGCTCGATGAAACAGTCGTCCATAGAATTTCTCAACCTCTTCCAGGATCTGTGGGCGAGTCGCAAGTAATTGCCCATCTGCTGTCTTAAGCTTAACCAGATGGCTCTTCCCAAGTGGTTTTTGGAAAACTTTGGGCCCCCTGTTCTGTTCAATAAGGTCCTTAATGAACCTTGTATTGAAACAGCGGAGTCCCTGCGAACGAGTTTTCGTTCGTTTTTAGCAATACCTACTTAATATTAACTTGCGCGTTGTGTAATTATAATAATACAAGTTACAAGAAAAGCCGGCATTCCTCCACGGAATAACATGATTTGAATACCATTAGTTGCTTTCAATTTCCGAAATAACATCTAAGCCCGGCTATGATTTACTAAAACAACATATCCCAAAGATATTCAATGTTTGCTCACAGCCCTTGCTTTCGTATCTAAATACATGCTGAAATTTCTCCAATAGAAAGAGATTAAGAAAATATTATGAAATAATCCAGGTACATATTGGAACACACGCGCCCTTTGCCGCCTCCGCATTATATAAAAGTAGTTCCAGCATTACCAAAGAGATAGTGATACTTAACTAATGATAGTCGCTATTTAAAACTATGTTCTCTTTTAGGCGACACATACACACTATATATTAAACATTATATAGGGGAAACATGATTGATTATTGGAATTGTTAGGCTTTTTATTAGATCAGAGAGTTTATTTGGGTTGGCATAAGTGTAAGAAAGTCACTCCCCTGGTCCATCCACCTCAACATCTGCACCTTAAAGAAGTGCATCGTGGTGGCCACATGGACATCGCTAAATGTATTAATTTTAATTCTAATTGTAATAATGAAGAGTAAGACTTAAATAATGTAAGAGTTATTGCTACTATTATTATATAAATATAAAACAGAGAGAGAGAGTATTTATGATGTATTTATTCCCTTTATTCTATATTATTCACCCCCTACTTTACCTAATGTAAATATTTAGTTATTTTAATTCTGTTATCCCATTCCCCCTTTAACCAATTCTTTTGCCCCATGCGCAGAGCACTAACATAATATTATAATAATTAAATTACAAAATAATCTTAAACTAAAAAGAGTACGGACCATGATCTGTAGATGTAATTTATTAATAAAAAATAAAAAAAGTGTAAGAAAGTTAATAATAACTGGGCATTAAAAATCTGTCAGCCCCTATTCACCCCCTATCACTACCCATATTATTTTGTTTTCACAAAACACCGTCATTGTTGACTCTTATTTTCGTGATATCAAATTCAAAACTCAAGGTTTGGAATGAATCCCGTAAGTAACTCGCAATTTTTTAGTGTATGTCCCTTGTGAAAATTCAATTCAATGCACGCATTGAAACTACGAACTTGTAAAATGAAAATACAGAATACAGTAATTTTAGATAATAATGCAGCGTAGTTTTATTTTACAAAATCATACTTTATTTATATATGGTCCGGTTACGGTAGGAAAGAGTCTTCCTCTCTACCGTGATTATAAATATTACCTGCTAGGTAACCAGTCTAGGCGATTCTTCACATTTTAGCGTTAAAATATAGCTGGGCAAGTTATCTCAATGTTGGAAAGCTGAAGTATAAAAGTTGAGCGGGCGGCGGCCTATGTCTTGGAATTTCAACATTTCTATCCAGTTTTAACGTATTTCGATCCATCCGCAATGAAAAAAATCTTAGTTAAGTAATTTTGGTGAATGATGAGTTGTTATATTATTATTGACTGTTGCCGATCGGGAGGGCGCAGATTCAAATCCCGCAAAAGTTAGCCGAAATGCGAGTATAATTGTTGAAACGACGTCTACTACATTATGGGTGCCAGGTTTGATCCCCGGGCAGTACAAACATTTGTGTATGTGAACATATCTGTATGAATTGGTCTGGGTTTTATCTATGTTCATTTTGTATGTATTTCCAAAAAGAAAATATGTAAATATGTTTAACCGTTATTTAGTACGCATATAACATGCTAATGCTTAGTTAGGAGCTAGATGGCGCTGTGTGAGTGGATATTTATCAAGCAATCATATTTCGTATCCATAGTCAATATAACATTATATTTGAACGGGTCTGTTTACTCCATTGCAGCCACCTGTGGCCGCGTGTTAGCGCCGGTCCGAGCGTTTGTTTGCTAAAGTGTCAATAGCTCGCCTTTAATTACACAATGATTGCTTGTATTGTGTTGAACACCATGAAAGTCCCGCCCACGCACGAGCACAATGACGTGTGTCATTAAGGTGCAGCGATACTTGCTATTGATGGTACTCGTGACATTACTGCTTACGTGGCGGGATTTGAACCTGCATCCTTTGGATCAGAAGGCAAAAGTCCTCACCAATTAACCACTGACGGTCTAAGGGTTAGTGCTTCAATTATTTAAAACAATGTCCTTTATAACAACGCAATGAAACATACGAGGGGGTTCCTCTCCCTCAGACCGACTAGTGCCGGTGGAAACGCGAGCCCTCGAGTTTTCACCGTCGGCCGCGCCCTTATTAAATTATATTTATTTTGGATCAAATTCCATTGGCTTACTTATTTGACTGCCAAAATTCCACAAAAACTCGAAAATCAATTATGTCACTCGGCTATATACGGCTGTAGCGGTTAAGGGTTAGTGCGTCAATTATTAGAAACAATGTTCCTTATAACATTTGACGACCCATTTGGTGTAGCGGTTGAGACGTCAGCTCTACACCAAGGGTTCCGGGTTCGATCCCCGGGCAGTTCAAACATTTATGTGCATGAACATGTCTGTTTGTAATGGTCTGGTTGTTTTCTATGTATAATATGTATGTATTAACAAAAAACTGTATAATTTTGTATAGTACCCATACTACAGGCTTCACGCTTAACTTGGGGCTAGATGGCGCTGTGTAAATATCTGAGGATATTTATTTATTATAACCACGCAATGAAACGTCGTAGCCTCACAAGCTGGGTCCCTCAGTCCGACCAGCGTCGGCGGACCCTCCAGTTTTTCACCGCCGGCCGCGCGCTAATTAAATTATATTTATTTTCGAGCGCGACTCTTAATGAAAATGGCCGCAATTTGGGCGCCAGATAAAACGGAGCACCTTCGTGCATAATTTAAAACGTAATAAATCGCAATGAAACACGGCTAATTAGACAATAAAATTCCGCGGAATGGAAGCCTTTTACGTCTCCGCGCCGGATTTCGGAGACAAATTAGATTGCGCGTGGGGTTTAATCGGCCAATCAGCCGGAGCTCCCACTCCGCTGCAATCAATGCAATTAATTTAGCGTGTTAATGATGTGACGTTAATCAACTGCGGTGCACTAGTTTTGTGCGTTTGCCGTTATCAGCAAACTCTCGTTAGGACACATTGTACTGTACATAGTTAATATACACATATGGACAGGCACACGTTTTACGAGTAAGTATAACTGTAAAAACAATCGTAAAGTTATATATAATTACCTAAAATTCTGGCATGACCGCTTATATAACAGTGCTAGGGACTATAATAAGTACAAGAAACCCTTCAGAAAAAAAGAGTTGTCCCATTCAAAGAGCCCATCAAAGCCAAAGAGAAAGGCATTTCTATACCACATTATATTATAAATAGTATATGACCAGAAGCGGTGTTAAAATATTAGCGGAGTCATTTGTCCGTCTGTATAAAAAGTTCAGGATACATGGTATTGTAGTTACAAATACTAAAATAAATTATTTAGAAACACACCATAGACTAATGTTTAAAAAACTAACCGCCTATAAGTAATTTATTGATTATATTCTTATCAATCGAATCATACTCTAAGGCTAAGCGTTGAGCTTTACTTGAATAATTTGCGCTCATTTGGGAGTGAATCCGAACGAGTGGCGACAATTTGGTAAACTACGAGGATGCTTACTGTGGTACTTGTTTATAAGTTCCACCCGAGCATCAGAAGTTACGAACATAAAGTGAACAATATTACCATCTTATCTAATTCTTCCACTAGGTGTTTAAGTTTTTATAATGCTTCTGTATACTATGTATTTTATTTACATACTAAGGCGAATTATGACAATTATTTTCCGAAAAGATACGTAATTCCGAGCTTCAAAGGGCACGTTGAGCCGTCGGCACCCCTGCAATTATATTGAAAACGTGTGCTCCAGAGCTGACCCCTGTCTTAACATGTCTATATCGTCTTTCGAATGTCTCCAGAAGGTTGCCTTCCTCGTAAAAGGTCGCCCATATACATCCCATACCCAAAAAGGCTTCAATCATAGGGTGGTAATCGTTAACATCCACGAATCATCATTGGATCTGTGTGGTGAGTTATGACCCAATGTCTCCATAGCTAATATGATCGGTAAGCCTGTGCCCTGCAGTGAGCCGTACTGATTCCATTTTTTAGACCATCGCACAAGTTTCTTGCTTCATTTTGAGTTTTATATGTGTTTTCATTAAATGTGACTTAGCTAAGATTCGCTCTTTCAATTAACATCATATCAAATATGTCACCAAAGTCCATGAACGTATTAATATTTCAGTCGGGTCTCAGTGCAAGTGAAGTCTGGCGCGGCGGAAATATTCGAGCGTCAATTTTCCGCTGATTACATTTGGGAGTGAATGCGAGCGACGATTTGGTGAACTGCATACACGCTGTAACCAGTGCACTCCACTGGGGGTTTCACTTGGTTCTAAGAATTGGAGTTAATTGAGTGGTTAAAGTCACTACCAGCTAGTTAATTCAAATAAGATTGTGGCTTTGGATGCTTTTACAACACTTATATATACGCTGCATTGTTACCTAAATTCTAACTGGATGAAAACATTATTTGATGGCATCAAGAGCTAATTTTGTCAAAGGAAGTTTAAAAGCAGATGGCCATACTTACCGTCCTTTTTAACATTTCAGTGTAAATAAACTGCTCAAATTACTGTGCAAAATGCATAGGAACCGATATCGTAGGAAATAGAAGTAGTAAGAACGTGTCCAATAATTACGTTCCGAATGGAGGAATAACAACATATCCTTTTATGTTGGAACACTGAAACAGATAAGGGAGACAATCATTTGTTTATTCTACAAACTAATGTTATTGAAATTTAAGACATTTTTATGGCATTGTGTGAGCGGGATGATAGTACCCTCAATTGATAGTAAGTGATACGCCTGACCATGACAAATGCAGAATAGTATTAATTATGAACAGTAGGTCCACTGCCCTGATCCTATCGCAGAATCGACAGATGTTAAGTCTCTTTTACCGGTAAATTTACCAGTTTACTAGCATCGTTCTCTCTCTCGACTGAGTTTGCGGGACTTAATCTATGGCGTACAAAGGTTAGTACGAGTATTCCGATTCCTTTGGTCCCCCTCTCGGAAGGTTTACCTGGGCATGAGTCGTGGCCAATCTGGAGATCCCTGAATAGACTCCGAACGCAGACTGGCTGCAGCAAGAAAAATTTGGCTAGATGGGGTTTTTTGGGTGGAAATTGATTGCCTTTGTGGTTTGGCCCAATCGATGGCCCATCGGACATCGTGCCCGACGTACCCTTTCAGCTGCACGCGGGAGAATCTAATAAAGCAAGGGATAAGGCTGTCACTGTGGCTGCTTTCTGGGCCGCTAAAATTTTAATGTGTGTTTGCCCTCGATACGCTGAGAAGAATACCATCATCGTTGTTACGACAGAGCCACCGTAAACAGCTTACCCTGCATCTAGCGTGGCAGTAGGCGGGCGCATTTGCACAGACTCAGTCAATGAGGACTGATTGCGTCACCCGGCTGCTCCCACGCAACTCGATTACTCGAACACCCGATTAGTTGAGAGCTAACACCCACCGCGACTCCCGGCTAGCCAATTACCTAGGCGCTCGCTCGCGTACTTGTGGCCTCTTTAGATTTCCATTTATGAAAGTACCACTTGAACTGTGTAGGGGTTTACTTACTTTAAAGCTGTGTTTACTCTTCCTTTGTTACGGAGACTAAAATAACATCATCATCAGCTCATTAAACGTCCCTACTGAGAGGCACGAGCCTACCCGTATAGGGTGAATAGGCCTTAGTCGTCCACGCGGGCCCAGTGTGGATTGGACGACTTCACACACAACCTTTGAATCTCTTTGCAGGCGTGCATTAAGGTTTCCTCACGATGTTTTCCTTCACCGTAAGAGCGTCGGATAACGTACATATAATTTCGAAAATTCGAAAACACATTGGTACGTGGCGGGGATTTGAACCTCAGCCCTCCCGGTAGGAGGGCAACTGTCCACACCATTGAGCCACCGACGCTAATATAACATGTTTAAGTGAAATTCCAATTACCCCATTATTACTATAATATGCTTTGCTGATCCTTCAGCAGATCAGTCGAAAATAATTTTTTATGAAAGTAGTTAGCAAGTAAACTGGTAGCTTAATTTAAAAGTTTAATTCATCTGTGCATCAGTGGTTCATTAGTGCGGGCTTTACCTTCCGATCCGGAGACTGCAGGTTTTAATCTCACCACGTATCATTATATTTTCGAAATCATATGTACGTGTATCCGACGCTCTTACGGTGAAGGAAAACATCGTGAGGAAACCTGCACATGCCTGCGAGGAGATTCGAGGGTTGGGCGTGAAGTCGGACAATCAGCACTCGGCCCGCGTGGACAACTAAGCCTATACACCCTGTTCAGGTAGGCTCGTGCCCCTCGGTGGGGACGTATATGAGCTAATAATACAGAAACTACAGAAATAGACTGCATAGATCAAATATCCCATGGAACTCCGCGTCATTTGCGGTGAAAGAGTTATGCACAGTTTCAGCATTAGGTTACGGTAAGGTGACTGATTGAACTAATTGTTATGATAGTTGGAATCAGGAGTGATTAGTGAGTGAGGGCTGATTGCGTGGGCGCGGTCCGGGGTAACTAGGTTAGTCGCCGAACAGCCGATTAGTCGCGAGCGAGCGAGCGCCGCTCACACGATTTCGGCGTTTGTTTTTCATTTGTCAGTTACTGAGTCTATGATTGTTGGAATACTCAAAAAGTTAAAGCCAAAGGTATTACGTCTGATTATCTTATTTTTGTACTTATGCACCAATTTTGAAAATTTTTAAAATTGCTAGTTTAATGTGGAAATGACTATTTCTTCGAGTACATCTTTTACCGGTCTGTAAGTCCTATACTATTGAATCGTCAATTTATGCTTGCATTTTTTAAAGTATCAGCCACTGAAAAAGTAGAATCTTCGACAAGAGCATGCAAGAACAAAGTGAAATTGAACTTTGTTTCAATAAAATATCAGTTATCAATTGTTTGATTACAAGTTATTGCGTAGATTCTTCTGATGGCAGAACATTTTTGATTGAATACACACACCCACTATTGTTCCGGACACGAAAAATTATTTATTACTGATTGAATTACCTAAATGAATAAAAAATATAATATATAAAGGTGAAGTCAGTACAACTCGTTTTTATACAATCACAAAAAAAGAGTAAAAACTCGAGCACCAGGGCACTTAATCATAAAGTGCTCCATCACTTTTTGACTGTACGATTAAAT
The DNA here is from genome assembly GCA_019425675.1 of Leucinodes orbonalis. Classification (NCBI taxonomy): domain Eukaryota; kingdom Metazoa; phylum Arthropoda; class Insecta; order Lepidoptera; family Crambidae; genus Leucinodes; species Leucinodes orbonalis. The sequence continues at coordinate 43,350 of PQWD01008700.1, forward strand.
TTTTGTACACCGCCCAAAAATGTAGAGCACGCTTTCTTGAGATTTTACTAGTTCATCTTGCATTCATAACGAAATACGGTTTATGAGTCTCGTAAAAGAAGCGGCAGTGACACGTGTAACGGTGGCGTAAAGTGGGGACTTAAGGAACCTGATGGGGCCGGAACACTGCCGTGTTAGGACCGGACGACTGTGCTGTAAATGCCATACCTTGTTAAGAATCTTGTCATCTTTCTTAACAATGTTGTGCGTCCTATATACTCGCTAAAATCCTCGCGAAGTGAGACTAGCCTAGTAGAGTAGAGAGGTGTCAATGAACGCACTGTGCAAATTCATCTTTGTCTCATTCCAAAAATCGACGAAGTAAGCCGAAGTGCCTCTCTATACTATCGTATTCGCCTTACCTAGGGAACTTCGCGAGTAGTGTACAGGACGGATATAATGATCGATATAATTTAATAGTTCAGGAGACACCAAAGGCCTGGTTTGATCTGCGCAGTCATCATGAGCTCATTATGTACCCACGGGCACGAGCCTGCCTGTAAAGGGTCTTAGTCATCCACGCGGGCCAAGTGCAGATTGGCCGACATCACGCACAACTTTGAAACTCTTCGCTGGTGTGCGCAGGTTTCCTTATGAGCGTTGGATAAACGCACATATAATTTAGAAAATTCGATAAGACATTGGTACATGGCTGGATTTGTAACTGCATCGTTCAGTTCCGAAGGTAACAGTCCACACAAATGAGACTCCGGTGCTCTCAGCTTATGCATTACGAATCGTTTATTCATTTTAGGTCCAAGGAAGGCATTATTGAATATCAAATGAAGCTACCAGCAGATCGTAATACACTCAAACTTAGGAGACAAAAAACCCAGTAGCAAGCTCTAATTAACTGGTTGTATGACTCTTAACAACGAAGGATGGATGGGGTCAGGATAAACATATAAATGGTATAACTCCCAGGAGTTACCATAAATTTATTTATCAAATAATTTTAAGCTCTCAAAAAAGTTAATTGCAGTCTTCAGTTTTATGAAGAGAGTCCTTTTACGTGTGCAGATCTGTTGAGCGGTACGGGCAGTAGTTGTCGTTTTAAGGGGTCGTAAACCGTGAGATGGACGCTTAATTAGAGACGAGGGGCGTAATTTATGCGCGCGCGCGTAAAAACACTCGTTACCGGTAACGGCCGGTAAATCACGGACGACGCGCCTTTGACCACCACTCACTGTTACTGCCGAAAGTGCCATAATTGGTTGAATAAAAAGTTTTATTTCCTGGTGTACTTATTTTTCAAGTGGTGAACTTTAATACATAGAGCGTCGGTGACTCAATGGTGCGGACTGTTGCCCTCATACTGAGAGGGCTGAGATTCAAACCCCGCCACGTACCAATGTGCTTTCGAATTTTCGAAATTACATGTACGTTACCTATCCGCCGCTCTTACGGTGAAGGAAAACATCGTAAGGAAACCTACGCACGTCAACGAAGAGATTCAAAGGTTGTGCTTTAAATCGTCCAATCCGCACTGAGCCCGCGTGGACGACTAAGGCTTAAAACAAAAAACACCCTATAAGGGAAGGCTCGAGCCCCTCGGTGGGGACGTTCAATGAGCGGATGATGATGATAAACTTTTATAAAATATTTTATCAAAATCAGCCTATAACGACTCTCTAGAAGACACTACTGCCGTACAGTAGCTAAAACGCTTACGAGAACATGTTGTTCAACCTTCAGTTACATTGCGTAACATCGGTACGTCATGTAACAAATAATCATAGTTTTAGTAAGATTAAGTACATTTAAGTTGCTTTCACAAAATAATGATATCCCACCCATCATTACACATATAAAGAAAAAAAATTTTGTTCGGCTGGAAAGAGTTTTGAATTGTGTACGATTATTTACACTTTTAGTGAAGTTTTACATGCGAAATCCCTTAGAATATCTTAATAGTAATAAAAAGCAATATAAGATACGCCTTTTCCGAAGTTGTTTTCCATTAAACATGGTTTTTCAGTTTTATATCGAAAAATTTTCAATCAACGGCGCTTTAGCTAGTGGACGGCAGACAAGACTTCAAGTACAGTACAGCTTAGACGCAGCATAAACACCAATTCATGCAGTAGTCTCTTGATTCTTATCATGTACAGGTTTTGCCTACCATTTTACGCATTTCTCTCTAAAATCCAGTTAATTTGGTTTTCTTTTTTCTTATATTAAATACTTTATGTATTCTTTTCTTCGAACCCAGAGAATGCTGTGGATGCCTGTAATTGGTGCATGTACTGGAACATAAATTCAAATATTTGTGGTTTTCTAGTTAAGTATATGTACTGTTGGCATACCTATAAATTAATAAATTTGGTAATTAACGTAAGTAGCCTTTACAATGTCACGCAACACAAATATACGGGAAAACCTATCAGGCAATATCAATTTGAACCATTAAACACGTCTGCAATGAAATCGCTCATTGGGAATATGAGCTGACAGTGGGCTGTACCGCGGGCTGAGAGCCACTCATATCGCGATCATAAATCACTGGTATTCGCCAAATCGGCCACTTACAACTTCGCTGATTAACACTTCGTATAAATACAAGTCATCGATCATTATTGGTGATATTAACAATACCGAGTTACACACAGTGGTAAAAGCTGCATTATATGTGCGCAAGTGCGTTACAGAGCGTCGGTGGCTTAATGCTGTGAAATGTTGCCTACCTACCGGGAGGGTGCAGGTTCAAATGCAACGTACAAATTTGTTTTCGAATTTTCGAAAAATATATATACGTTATCCGACGCTCTTACGGTGAAGGAAAACATTGTGAGGAAACCTGCGCACGCCTGCGAAGAGATTCAAAGGTTGTGCGTGAAGTCGTCCAAATGTCGTTTTAAATTTGCTATGCTTAGCAAGAATGGAAATATACCATGGCCTGGTCATACTGGTGTGAAACAACTTTGAGTTGTAGTTTGACAAGTTTTTAAACGATGGCAATGTATGTTTTGCCCCTTCGGAATTGCCAGTGTTCGTGGGTGGCGGTAATTTAAAATTACAAACAAACGGGTGCTGACAATAATGGCAAAAGAAACTGTAACATAGCTAATAATAATAAATATCTACTAACATTCACACAACGCCATCTAGCCCCAAGTTAAGGGTGAAGCTTGAATTACGAGTACTTCTTCTTCTTCTTAGCGTGTCTCTACGGGTACTAAACAACTGATAAACATAAGTATATATCCTTTTTTTTGTCAATTCATACATATAATACATAGAAAACACCCGGACCATTACAAACAGACATGACAAACAAAAGTTTGTACTGCGCGGGGATCGAACCGGAACCTTTGGTGTAGTAGTCGACGTATCAACCGCTACACCAAATGGGTCGTGAAATTATACCAAATAGCTATACGATTGATATAAAATAATCTAAATCCAACTATGTTATTTAACAAGTTTTATTTATTTTTTCAAACCGGAAAGTCTTTTGTGTATGTACTAATAACATTTTAAATCATAAAACCAAAAAGAATATAAGAGACATCTAATAAAGAAGATGCAAATGGGCATCACCGTAAGGTTCTCCCGTAACGAGTCGCGGTAAACTGCGCAAGTTACGACTCGGGCGGTCTTGTTACCGGGAGCACGCCTCAGCCTTACACACCCTCATCTGAGGAACAAATGCCTTGTATGTCACTATAAATGCCGCTCTTTTTAGCTTTGTACGAACGCTTGGTGTAATGTTTCATTTGGAAGCTACTTCACGTTTCGAGTCCGAATTCTTTTGGAAATTTATTTCCGTAGGGTAAATATTTGAAATTAATTTACTTAATAAGGTGTATTTAAAAGATAAAAAATGTTAAGTCAACTTCATTGAAGCAACAAGTCTCAACAAGCGACGTCCCGGCTTTGCACATGTGCAAATTTAAAACTAATATGTTACAAAACTTCTTAAAAGCTTTTTCTTAAATCACAAAACATAATATATTCTGTTGACATTACTCTTAAGTAGAAATTTGTAAAAATCCATTATTTTTCATAAAAAGTGAGATTTTAAATAGTTACTGTGGATTATCCCTTATCCTGGAGATATAATCAAATATCATCGCGGTAATTTCTGCAGAACTTTTAAAGATACTGCCCCTTTTTTAATTTGTGCAGGTCTACCTTAGCCTTACCTCTAGGTGTAGTCTAACCTTATTCTGATTTATTTCGTAGAGTTAAGCCAGCGTTCATTTTAATTAAAATAAATAACTACATCTTAAATATTAAAGAGTTATTTGAATATACCTATTATCAAAGCTGCAACAACTCACTTCGCTTTTAGAACACTTTTAGTTTAATTATATTAAGCGGACTGTCAACCCTACGTTCAAAAGAAAGCGTAGAATAACAGTGTTGCACAGCTATTACGCGAGCTTCGAGATGTAAATTCTCCTTAGAGCGGCGGGTAATGCGAGGTACCGACATAATTTCATATAGTCGAGTTAGCGCCGCGCCGGAGTGCCGCCACGGCGCCTTCTGCTTCCCGCCACTTATACTAAGTCTTACACTTACAATACTGACACGTAATGTGAACTGGCGTCCATCAAAAAAGAGAGCGTAGTCTTGCATAAGCAACGCATAGTTTTATTAAGTCGAACAGTGGACAAAAGGGTAATATAACTCAAACCTTTTCCATTATCATCATCATTACAACTTCCAACGGCCACTGCTGAACGAATGCCTCTCCTAATGATTTCCACGCGGACCGACTCCTTGCAGTTAACATCCATCTGCCACCCGCCACATTAACCAAGTCATCAGTCCACTAAACCTTGTTCGTTATGCGGCAATATGTACCACAAGTAAGATCGGCTCTGATTCCAAAATTTGTACAATAAAAAAATGCACGTCAACTTTTTCTTATAATTCGTATTGTTCAATAAATAAAGACAAATACAGACTATATTTTTTTAAAATACCGCTGCATAACGAGAAACAACACATCGCTCAACACCATAGCATTGCGGTGCAGTCGTGCTCTGAATTTAAGAGCGCGTAATGTTCGACAATAATGCACTTAGAGCTCATCCAGACTTTCTGCATTTTTACGAAAGTTCAGGCTACCCAGAAGCGCCGATTCAGCAGGCTACGCCAGAGTTATCGTGTTGACGCAATGAAATTGACCGAGCCGTCTCTAGTGTTTATGGTCCAGTTATCTTAGGCCCTCCCGCATGACCTAATAACCATCGAGCTGGAGACGCGCCAATACCTGACTCCGATGTAATTAAGATTTTTGCTCCGTCTACAATTTATTCATACACACCTTTAATGCTGCGTCTAGCACTGGGATCGCTATTTACATTGTCCGTATGGAATGAAAAATGCAAATTTAAGTTTTATTGATTTACTATTCCTAATATTTATTGTCGCATTAAAGCTTTATAAGCATAACTTTTGATCGATTTGGCGTGCCAGTAAACATAAATAAAATCTTAGGTTCTTTAACATAATATTACCTTTTCATAATTATTAGAAAGCATGACTCTTTCCAACCAGTATCTATAAGGATATATAAGTCTAATAGCATTTTATATAGGATATTTGTTGGAAAAAATTACCACTACTCAATGTTAATGTTATATTTCCAATTTAAACTATCGACTAATAAAAACTAAGATAACGCACGCAATGTTATCTAATTTATTAACCAATCAAAATAAGTGCGAGCCATCCAGGACGATAATACTCGTAAATCAATGACACACAATAAGAGAAATAAAGGGTAGACGAGGGAATAATTCGCGGCATTATAACATCCATCGGGTACGTGAGTCGAAGTGGCGGAAGCAATGTTGCCACCTTGGTTTTAGAATAAGGGCTTTTTGAGAAGTTAAAATGAGCTAGATAGGGCTAGATTGAATTTCAAAAGATATTCTGTTCTACTAATGCAGAAATAATCATATCTTTGAGCCGTTTTTTTCCAGAGCGTTTAAAAAAACGTCCTCATGACCGATGAAATAGCAAAAAATACTTGTAAAAAAGGTACTATTTTCAAGACAGTAAAAAAGACCAGATTGCCCTTATCGACCTTAATCGTTAATAAAGGAGTTCACCTATACTAAAAAGTGCTGGATCTAGCCACAAAAGGGCTAAGGTGGCAACACTGGGCGGACGCGCGCGATTTATCGTCGGCGCGTGGGCGAACGCGCGCGATGGCGCGGGGTGCCAGCCGGCGGCTATGACTGACTCTATTGACTTTCATTTCATGATAGTAAGATTCAGAATTAGCAATTAATTATTTTATGATTAAACTGCCTCCGTAGTCTCGTGCAGCTGTGTGACCCGGAGGTAGTGAATTCGAATACCGCGGGGAAACGTCACTTTGTGCGGTTTTTCCTAGTTTTGTTAGGTCATAGCATGCAGTTGATTCAACCGATTGTCCGAAAAGAATGATACTGATGATGATGCATCCCAAAGATGCAGAAGGTCTGATGATGATTACATGATTAGAAAACAATATGTGACCATTTAAATTAAATGCAACAGAATAAGTGAATAAAATACATTATTTTACTCCAGTGAATGTTCGATATTAAACATGGGATAATGGGAAATTATTACTATCAATATTAACTTGTACCAGATTATCGGATAATACAATTTTACATCCGTTAATTAAACGCATCATAACATACGTGTCATATCCATTCATTCAAATGACATAATTATCGCTGCGTTTTGTGACCTAATTTTATATTTTAAATAAATATCATAATCGCATTATTAACGCATAGTTTAATTCAATAAAAGGCACATTGGCACACACGTACTGTATATGATTTTATTAATTGTTTCCTTAATTCCAACGTAATATATAAATAATTGTCTATATTGTCTAGTGGGCACAGTGTTCGGCTGTGCAACCTATTCGTGGGTTCGTATACCGCGAGAAACGTCATTGTGCGAATTTCCCTAGTTTGGTCTTTGTTTGATGATAGGCTAATGATGATATGGGTAATAATTTTATATTTACACCAAACTTGAAAATATTTTCAGTATAAATTTCTTTCTATTTTTTTGTTGTTACAATGTTGAATTGTTTTAATACAAATGAACGACACAGCCTCCCCATACAGCTTTGCTAGGTCATAATAACCAACGTAGGCACCAAGCCCTGCCGTCGACTATATAGATTTAGAAGAATGAGTCCCTTTGCAATTGACAATATCCAATTATAATTTGATCAAAAAGGCAATCTGAAATCAAACGCAGCAACTACAACGTTTCTTCCAGGATTCTTCTCAGTAGATAACAACAATACGAACCATTAGTACAATAAAATTTGACATTTCATTTGTTCTTTAGTGATCTCAATTAAATAACAAAATTTTTGATTTAGAGAAGTCGTCGCAAAATTAAGCTCTACGACTGTTATGATAAATCTTGTTTTCTATTGTCTCCAGGAGGAGCACAGAAACAACCTGACCGTGAGCGTGCTGAGCTTTGTGCCGACGCTGGACGACGACGGCAAGCAGATCACGTGCCGAGCCGACAACCCTAACGTCACCTCACTCTCGATGGAGACTTCCTGGACCATCAGCGTCGTGTGTAAGTAAAATATAAATATCCACTGGCAATCATACAGCCGGTGGCTCAATGGCCATGACCATGATGTTGCCTTCCGATCTGGAAGGTTCAGTTTCAAATCCGCCACGTGCAAATGTGTTTTCAAATTTTATAAAAATATATTTACGTTTATCCGACGCTCTAACGGTGAAGGAAAACAGCATGAAGAAACCTGCGCACACCTACGAAGAAATTCAAGGGCTATGCGTGAAGTCGGCCAATCCGCACTAGGCCCGCGTGGAAGACTACGGCCTATACGGGAAGGCTCGCCCCTTTGTGGGGACGTATAATGAGCTGATAATGAAGATTCTCATAGCCCTAAAATAAGCATACGCCTGTTATATGGATGCTAAACGACGGAGAAATATACTTAATTATCAGCCTATAACTGCCACCTGTAGGACACTGGCCTTTCCTCACAGCAAAGCTATGAGGACATTGTGCCGTAACCCACCACGCGGGCCCAATACTATCCTAAGGTTGTAGCCGGGACCGACGGCTTAACATGCCAAACGAAGCACGATATCATCATCCTTTTCGAACAATCTGGTGATTCAGCCTGCTCCTATGGTCCTTGTAGTGCGTGACACACCTTTCCACACATAGATTGTAAGTTATATAAACGTAGAAAGAAAGAAAGAAAGAAAAATCTTTATTCAAATAAATCTGTTACAGATACTTTTGAATCGTCAATTGTTATTATTATCTTATGAACTCTGGCAAACGCCCTCAAGGTGTTTCGCGTTACCTCGCTACATATGATAGATTGGTGTATCATATAATGCATACTTTTTGTATGCGGGAGTCCTCCGATAGCTGTTATATAGTTTAATCTGGATAGTCAGCTAGAACAGTACATTAGTAAAAAAAATACAAGGGGTCCGTACTTTTTCACACTCCTTTAGTCGTCTTCTACGACACCTACAGGAAGAAATGGGGTGGTGCTATTCTACTCCGCCGGCACCACACAGCACATATGATGATATGAAAGAATCGTCAATTGTTATTATGATGGCATGAAAGCACAGGTTCAGCATGAAAACGCACTTTCTGAGAAGATCCCAATCACTAGTGGAGTAAAACAAGGTTGTGTATTGGCACCCACACTTTTTGCCATATACTTTGCGCACGTTATGAGGGACGCACTGCAGCGGTGCAACAATCAAATCCAGCTCAATATTAGGACTGATAAAGGAATATTTGACATCACACGGTTTAAGCAAAAACCAAAGTTAAAAAGATTTTAAGAGAAGTTATAAAAATCGATGACGTGTGCCTTATGTCAGATACCATGGCGCATCTCCAAAGTTATGTTGACGCGCTACATCAATCGTGTCAACTTTTTCAAGTTCTTAAGCAACCACCGAGAGGCAGAGAAGCTGACCCAACATTACTATATCTAGATGGCAAACCGCTAGAGAAGGTATTAAATTTCAAATACCTTGGGAGCTATATCCGGCGTGACAATACCTTGGCTTCGGAAATACCGTATCGCATAGCCGTCGCCGCTGCCAATTTCGGAAGACTCACGGATCGTGTCTGGAGGTCTGAAAGTTGGAGACGAAGATTAGTGTATATAAGCACTTATCATTCCCGTCCTTCTATACGACGCAGAGACATGGTGCCTTTATAAATCAGACATTAATAAGCTTGATACCATACAAGATACCATATAAGATGTCTGAGGTATATTTTAAAAATTAAGTGGCAGGATCGTGTACCCAACTCTGATGTTTTACGTCGTTCTGGGATGTATGGCATGGAAGCTTTGCTAATGCAGAGACAGCTCAGGTGGAGCGAGCATGGCCACCATATGGATGACTGCCGATTGCCCAAAGCTGTATTTTACTCAGAGCTGGCAAAGGGTAAACGGAGGCGGGGCGGCCAACATCTAAGATTTAGAGACGTGTTAAAAAGGCACCTGGAAGCCTGTGAGATTGACCCAAATTGGTGGAGGAGCTTGCTTCCCAAAGGTCTTTTGGCGATCTGCCATCTTCAATAACATTAAAACATTTGAGGCAAATCGTCTCAATCTGCTGATGTGCTTGATTCTAAACGCCAACAACGAAAAGAAAGACCAAAGCCCTCCTATACGTATACATACATACTCTTGTTTGACGACCCATTTGGTGTTGCGGTTGAGACGTCGACTGCAACACCAAGGGTTCCGTGTTCGATCCCCGGACAGTACAAACATTTGTGTGCATGAGCATGTCTGTTTGTAATGGTCTGGCTGTTTTCTATGTATAGTATGTATGTATTTACAAAAACGTATAAAAGTATGTTTATCCGTTGTTTAGTACTCATAATACAGGCTTCACGTTTAACTTGGGGCTAGATGGCGCTGTGTGAATATCAGTTCATATTTATTTATTTGTTTGTACGTGTCCAGATCCACCAGTGGTGTGGCTGAGGCTGGGCAGTTCGCTGGAGGCGCGCGACATCAAGGAGGGAGACGACGTGTACTTCGAGTGCCACGTGCGCGCCAACCCGCCAGTGCGCAAGCTCTCTTGGCTGCACGACGTGAGTACCTTTCCTTAACTTCTACAGCACTTACATCACCCGTGACAGGTAAAAGTGTAGTGTGTATGTTTTTGGTAAGATATTTATTTACTTTAACAGAATAATATTAATAGTGTACCTGTCAACGCTAGACAGGTTTAACAGACACTTTCTGACTAAGCAATAAGTTTAACATCACTCGCCTACTTTATCACTTACTATCAGATGAAATAGCCGACACATATTTACCAACCACTCATAAAAATAATAGCTTTTTCTCTGAATTCAGCACTTAAAATACTTAAGCAATTGTGAAGGACAACATTAGTTTAGAAGTTAGAAGTTATTAGTAAAATATATTATTGTAAGCTCTATTTATTTATTGAAAACTATATTGCACAAAAATAATTGTACAAAGGTGAGCCTAATGCCGAGTGGCATTCTCTACTAGTTCACCTATGGTTATGCAGAAAGATATATAACGGGTGCGGTTTTATGGTTTGGTGTAATGGTTGAGACGTCGGATACTACACCAAGGGTTCCGAGTACGATCCCCGGGCAGTACAAAAATTGTGTGTATAAACGTGTCTGTTTGTAATGGTCTGGGTTTTCTATGTATAATATGTATGTATTTAAAAAAACTATTTAGGTATGTTTATCCGTTGCTTAGTACCCATACTACAGGCTTCACGCTTTAATTGGGGCTAGATGGCTACTGGGTGAATGTTAGCGGATATTTTTTCTTTTCACGGCCTAACACAGTACCAGGAGTGGTCAACAAGTGTCGGCCCTTCACAAAAGCAGCTCACACAATTGTTGTTATGCAATGAAAAAACATAAATATGCTTCAGTTATTTGGAACCCGTTATTCAATAAGTAAAACGATCTTTTGGAGAGAGTGCAACGTAAATTTTTACGTGTAATTGAATATAAATGTTACCGCCGTAAATTATCATATATGAATCTCCTACGAAAATACTCCATTATAACACTTACTAAAAGAAGATTGTTTCTGGATCAAATGATATTGTACAAAATTTGTCACAATAGATTTGATTGTTCCGACATAATAAATCGACTACAATGTAGAGTACCAAACCGATTGGTTCGCTCATGTAATGTTATAACGCGTCGATTATTTGAACCTAAACCTGCAAGAACTTATGCAGGTGAGCGTGCCCCCTTATGGAGGATAATGCAATCATATAATGATTACTTTGTATGCTGCGACATGTTTGCAGTATCATTACATACATTTAAGATAAATATTATAAATTGATAGAAAAGATCGATAAAGATAGTATAAAAATATAATTCAAAGTATGGTTTCTCTGTATCGAATTGTATGTCAGTTCAAGTACTAATAATAATTTGTATCAAAGATTAATCCAGTTGGAGCCATAATGATATCCCTTTCAGCTCTCTCTGTGTAGCTTGTAGTGTAACATTGAGTCCACACTAAACGCGGAATATAAAATAATATCCCGGTTACACGGGAATACAGTTTTCATGAAGCACCCCCGTGAATGTATCAACAAAAACCGTCGTCGAACGTATCAGCATGTTACATGACAACCTGTACCATAATCGTCGGACGAAAATCAAAAATTCCATTTCATCAACAAAAGATTTACTGTAACAAATTAATCCGTCGGCGATGCGAAAACAATAGGTGCGCCGGGGACGGGCGTAAAGTAATAGACGCCGTGTACGGTCCGATAATCGCTTTGTACTGTCGCTCGCGTTTTAATCAGCACTGTTGTTTTTCCTTTTTTTGTTTCGGCTCACCCTTTCAGGGGCAATCAGTCGCGCGTAGTTACACGCGCCGCCCCACGCGTCCTTTTTTCTGTATTGTTTCACGTTTTTGTAGCGAGCAGGTCGACCCACTTATCCGTCCTGCGAGGACTTGTTTCAAATGCGATTGCTTTTGACGTTTCGTTGTTGTCTCAATGACGTTGATGCGTGAGACGTATGCGGCGAGCATATTTATGACGTCACTGCCATTGTGGGCTGCTCTCGTGGCGTCGCGCTGTTTGCCGGTTGTGCCCGCTACGATGATTGTTTGTCAGTGTTTTACGTTCGGTAACTGAAATGTAAATGTGACGTTTACTCGTTGATGGGTAGAAGGCATTACCTTAATGAGTACATACGAGTATTTAAGTAAACACATGACAACAATGTGGGTTAAAAGCTTTTGCTGTTGTCAACTTAATGCTAATGTTATGAATTTTGGCATGATTTTTATGACGTCCAGGGATTGAGATTTACGAAATAAATCTACAGGTTCCGGCTTCGATTCCCGACAAGTTCTTATTTACATTTGACTCTATATCATACTTCCGAAATTCATAAATAATATCTTTATATGTATGCATATCCGTTCATAATATAATATCAATAACAAATGATCGTGCTGACACGATTTTAGTGTAAATATTCTAACACGTATATTTTATTATAAAATTTCAAGATATAGGGCTATGAAAAGTAAGTCTAAGGTTCAAACACTTTCGTGGCAGTAATGATAATGAACCACGAATATACAGATCAATTAACAGGTTTTCTACAATAGAAGCATGCTAAATAAAAAATATAAATCAGTTTGTTCATTAGATAGGTACTCAAAACATCCGTTTCAGACAAGAACTCAATACGAGCAAACCGAGGTATTGCAATGCTTTGAATTGGACTGTGGGCTTTCTAAAGCCGATTTCCTTTGTAGTTCCCGTAAATGCGTGGCAACGCTTCGCCCACTGAGCGTTGTCTCAGTGGCAAGCCAGTGCCACCTGCCGGTTTTGTTTGCGAACTGGCCGCCGGCCATTCGTCCGGCCCGACGACACGCGTCATTGTTTTATACGTGATTGTTTTTGAAAAATGGCCGCCGTCCGGGGCGGCGCGCGATACGCCCGAATTAAAGTGGCGAAATTTACTGCGGTCATTTGGCCGGTAGGGTTTACGCGCCGGGATTTTTATGCAAGTGTTATAAATTTTAATTGATGTTATTTTCGCCGGGTAATATTCGTGTGTCCGGGTAATGGGTCGTTTCTAAGAGGGTCGCACAATGTCCTCCCTAAGCCCCGCCATATTTTATTTATTAATGCATGCATTAACCCAGCTCGCGGAGAGGATCAGATTATGTTCGATACATCTTCGTCGAGGACGGGGCCGTATTTAAAAGCTAAATGGTACTGTCGTTTTACGGTAATTACATTCATTAGCTTGATTTGGGTACCTGGCCCTCGTAAGGTTGGTTTTAATAAATTAAAGCGATTTACAAACAAAAATTAAGTACTTATAACATGCCTTTTTGTTTTAAATTTCTCATTATATGTATCTCGAATTTGATTACATATTTAAAGCATTCGAAAAGATATTTATTTATGTCTTCTTTACTCAAATAAGTTGTAATTATCCAGAATAGCAATTCATATAGCACAACTGTGTTTCGAACTGTACAGCAACCGAGACACATTGTGAAATAAGGAAATAAAGATAGGCCTTTTTCACTTTCTTTCAGGTACACTGTCTAGATTTCTGAACTATGAAAAGATTTACTAGAAATATCACTAAGATTGTTTTAAATATTTGCAAAGAATTAACGCAGCTTGGATGACATAAGTATAGATCACAGGTACAACACATGGCCCAAGGATGCTCCTCAAATTGAAAGGCAACATTTACAAAACCGTGATACGGCCTGTCGTCATGTATGGAACTGAGTGTTGGACTGTTAAGAATAACGATAAAAGTCGATTCCATGCAAACGAAATAATAATAATGAGATGAATGTGTGAAGTGGTGTTATGAGAATGAATAGGATACGAAGCGAGAAGGTAAGAGGAAGCCTGAAAGTGGCACCAGTGACTGAAAAGTTGAGAGGAAATCGGTTAGCGTGGTATGGGATGAATGGCACATTACGCAGCGAGTTTTAAATCTGCATGTGGATGGATATTTAAATAAAGGCAGGTCAAAAAAAAGATGTATAAACTTTATAAAGATGGGTATGAGTATAAATAACACAACTGATAGATACGTATGGAAGAAAAAGAATCACTGCATCGAACCCAAGTAATAAAGATAAGATTGATAATGTTTGCATAACCTATCCACTGCGTAAATTTAGACCACGTTAAAATATATTCAGCCTTCCAGTAACAAAATTACTGGCAATGTTTATACTTATATGTTTAATAATACACATATGTGAGCTCATAAGCGCGGAGGCCCGCAAGCTGCGGCTGGCGAAGATTTCCCAGGGCGCACCCGCCTCAACTCGGTAACTCACGGCGACCAGCGACATCTAGCGTTGTAGGGCATAGCCCCTTAACTTATAACTATTGAGGGAACTTATTAGTGACATATTTTATTTATTTATTAGTCATTATGTGAATTGTTCACTAAGACTAACAGTTTCCCAACACGTCATCGTGCCACACCAAAAATATAACAAACACTGATACGTTGAGAAAAACAGAGATATAATATAATGGCTCGATGGCGTAGGTCACGCACAAGTCAGTCGCTTGACTTGGGCGTCAATGAGCCCAATCTGTCATCGAATAAGTTACCGAAAATATTATCCCGAGTATCTTTGTCTTTTGGAAGGTTAGCTGAATACATGACTTTACCTAGTCGATAACAAGTTAAAAATCATCATCATTGTAATAATGTCTATAATGTCCACTGTTGAACGAAGGCCTCCTCTAATGATTTCCACGTGGACCGATCCCTAGCAGTTGCTAAAAGTTTTAATAACGAAACGACAATATCTTTACAAGGCAATAATAGTAAACGTATACATAATCCAAAAATTGTTACGGTTAAACTCAGACAAATAGCCTTATTGTTTGGTCAAATTTTCTGTACGTATAATAAAATAATGAAAACAATGACAGTATTTGAACAACATATATACTTTATTATTTAACAACGTATCATTTCAGTTAAGAAAGGCGAGTGCGGTATCGCCGAAACATACTGGTCTTACAATAAACTAAATTAGCGCCCGTAACTGGCGACTACGTACTGCTACGAAATGCTACGGGCCGTTACGAGTCGCTATGTATGACGACGGGAGTAGGGCCCAGTTGCTAACTGTTGTACGTTACATTAAAATCATTCTAAAAAGGTCCGAGATACAGGAACGAAACACTATAAATCTGATTGTAATAACGTTAGCTTGAAAATTAATACTGATGTCTTAAGCGTAAAGATTTGGTATTATACCATGATGGCCACCATTTGATGGCCATGTTAGTGTTTATGGAGTTTTGGAAATAGTATTTTTCTTAAGAAAACTTATAAGAATAAGTCAAAATAGGTAGTAACTCCTTCCAAATCGACGCAACTAGACCGGACTATGTTCCAAGCTGATCAAATATGATATGATCATGGGGTCAGGTAGGCCACTACCGGCAGTAGCGTACACTCCATATATGCAAATAAGCAGTGCATACCCTTGCGTCCAGATAACCCGGAAAATCGCCAACATATCAAATGATTCCCACTTATTCGACGTTTTCCTTGACAAATTCAAAACCATAGGCGATCTGCTGTAAACAACAGCATTCAATTCGGAAAAAATGATTTTTTTGTTTTTGCAAAAAGTGACCAGCATCAAAAGATTTAAGAAATAACTACTATAATATATTTAAACAACCATTTAATATTCAAAAATAAATGTATAATGCTTAACAAACAGATTAATCCTTTAGCAAAGCAGCGCAAGCCATTCGTTAATTGCCTTAAGTTTTTCTACTTAACTAATAAATCCATCTTACGTCAAGACCTGAACTAATTCCCCGGGCGGATGCAGATTAAAGTCTTACGCGTGCAAAATGCTTCATTTTCGCTATTATAATAGTTACTTGTATTTTATGAGTGAACAGTAAATAAAATAAAGAAATAAGAGCTAAGCACTTGATCCCGGAGTGTATTTCGAAGTACAGAATCTAAACCGCATGTCTCATGAGCGTTGTAAGTTTCTCCGAGAATTGCAGGCAATAATGTTTTGTAAATATCGGTGTATCTTTGTATTAATTATTCTGTTTCAAGTGCTTAAGTGGATACACCTTTGGTAATATAAATGTGCATTTGTGGAACTCCGCTTTGTTGGTACAAAATGCTTGAAGATAATTAAATTGTTGTTTTATTTAAACTAGATACAAAACATATATAACACGCAGTTAATAGAGCGTCTGTGGTTCAATGGTGTGGACTGTCGCCTTCCTACCGGGAGGGCTGAGGTTCAAATCCCGCTACGTACCAATGTGTTTTCGAAATTTCGAAATTATATGTACGTTATCCGACGCTCTTACGGTGAAGGAAAACATCGTGAGGAAACCTTCATGCACGCCTGCGAAGAGATTCTAAGGTTGTGTGTGATGTTGTCCAACCCGCACTGGGCCCGCGTGGATGATTAAGGCCTAATCACCCTATACGGGTAGGCTCGTGTCCCTCGGTGGGGACATTTAATGTGCTGAGCTATACGCAGTTAATTTATTGAATTTACTAAACTAACAGAACACAGTAACATTTTTTATAACTCAGCAATAATTATCTAGAAACATACAATATTTGAGACACTGTTAAGAGAATACAGGTGATACAAGTATTTCAAGAGACATTGTTCTCGAAAGAACACATGATACAATTTGAGACAAGTCGTGAACTCGGAACGCGTCTAAAATAATGATTTCTTTTACGAGCAAGCTTTGTTCTAAGCGATAGTCGCGCACAAAGCGACACTCATATTGAATCCAATAACGGAGCGTGAATGCCTCTGCGAGAACGTAAGCAAACAGTGTTATCAGGTGGAGAATTTTCTCTCTTTATTCGTTAATAGCGGCCATTGGCGGGCGGGAGGTAGCCGCGGGAGGCCTCGTCCGCTGATAATGGCCAGCGCTGATTGAATCCCTCGCGCTCCTTTCATACAGGATCGATTCCGCGATCAAGATCCCCACCGTTTACCCGTGAACACCGCTCCAATCACTCAGTCTATTGACCAACTGATTATTTAGTGCATACCCCTCTTGTAGTGATTTGTTCTGAGATGTTAGGGGGGTTTCTTGGAAACCTTGTTAGAGGGTTTTGCTTTTTGGTAACTCGAATATTGCCTGCTGTTTCATTATCTTGATGTGCACATCAATAAATTGGGTACACCCAATTTCTATATTGATTTGCCCTTTTAGTTCGTTATCTGATGCAAGATGTTATAAAATAGAATTTCTGTTTCTTAGAAAACTCAGATCGTTTTATATTCTAATCAAAAATTTACTAAAACAATTCGATAACTCTTCAATATCCCCGTCTGTTCCACTCGTTCGAGAAATAATCTTTGCCGTACAAGAAAAACAAGTCTGTTCGAATTTTCAAGCGGCTCTCCATTAATACAGAAATAGGATCCCGACAGCGGCAGGTTTAATATTTGGATTATATTAGATAAGTTCCTCCGCTCCGCGAAGCCAATTACGACTACTGTCATAACAATTTAGATTAAATTCGGTAGTATCGTGTAGTCGGGGCTCGGTGTTACGGCAATGTATCGGGAGCTTTTATACATTAGACGTGCCTGTGTTGGCTTTTGCTATGTGTCATAAAACAGATTTGTGCCCAAAACTTTGTATATTAATTCACTGAGCCATAACATTCATTAGTCAGTCACTATAAATTATTTCAATATACTTTATACGTTGAATGTCTGACGTCAAAAGATTTTATATTGTCGGAATTATAATATCAATGATTTAATCAGGATAAGTTCCTATTAATAATACGGCGATGCAATTGTTGAAGCTAAATTTTATTTGGTATTATGTACCTATCATCTAGGTTAACTAAATTGAAAGGTTTCCTAAAGCATTAAATGTTACTGTATTTATTATGGCAATAAAATACCTTTGTTTTTCATATATTATCGTCCATACATCGTCGAAGTGTGTGACCATCCAATAAAACGATTCGAGCGAGCCTCCCGCATTAATCACGTATCCGACGCCGCATAAGGATCCATCGTCATTCTCCGAGCAGTAAAATATGTTCTTGCATTAGGGCCCGCAGCTGTCCAGCTGGGATAAGTCATCGCGTTGAATAATTGCTCAGATTATAATAATATATAAATTTCGGGTGAATTACGGCGGCAGACGCGATTTATACGGCGTCTTATTATTTTGACAGGTTATTCGCGGATGGTTGATGGCACGCGTGTGCGTCTCAACCCTAATTGATGACGGTAATTTCGGCCCCGGGCTAAATAACAATAGGGCGGTAAATGCAAATGACGATGGTTGCTCCGCCTTGATGGGAAGTTTTGGCCGGGCACACGACGCGGGTGCTCCGGATTTGTTTTGTGTCCTTTCCCAGTTCGGTTACATAGATTGTGCTAGTTATTTTGCTTGGCTACTCCGGTCTAATATCTTTTATTGTTTTAAGCAGATATATTTTTTAATTGTACTAAAAAAATACTGAATAGTAAGTGATTGATATAATATTTTCTTTTATTTTAAAGTGCAATAAATTATGTAATGAAAATAATAAAATAAATACCTTATCTTCTAAAACCTGTTTAAAGTGTACTATGCTAATGGTTTCAATCCTTACAAATGTGTTCTTTACAAGAAAGCCTTGGAATGAAATCCAACAGGTAAACTGAGAGAGAGCGTTTATAAGGTAACGTAGGTTATTATTTCCGTCGTAATAATCGTAATATGTTCCCGCAATATTCTTATTTGTGCAATGGCCTATGTTCGACATAATTTATTGACGTCGACAATAAAAATTATCGGCACGATTATGTTGTTAAAATAAATGATATAAATTTTACAGGCGTATAATTTTAAAATTTAAGTATTTGACCACTTTTAATTATTTTCCTTCTTTAATATTGACTTAGCGAATATTAACGATAGATAAAAAAGATAATAAAATTTAGATATAAAAAAAATTATGAAGAAAAATACTATATTTTTATAATTATAAAAAAGGATACTTTTTCATCATAAATAATAATCCCATTCTTTACGTCCGCAGTGACTGAATTTCAAATGCCATTAACAAGCAACAAATGAAATATGTTTAAATGTACCCCCGCCTAATCATCAGCGAGGCGTCATCGGCGCCCAGGTCACGCGGCGCACTTCGCTCGGAATTTAATATTTCCCTTGATTGAGGGTTGCACCCCGGAATACCAATTATTCCCGTGCCTGACGGTGCGCAAACACCTTTATTGGTTCCACTCGTACTAGCGAGAAGACTAGCTCGTCGCGTCTCACACGATTTATATACATCAACATCATCATCAGCTAATTAAACCTGGGAACACGAGGGGTCCGTAGTCGTCCACGCGGGGCCAGTGCGAATTAGCTGAAATCACGTATAACCTTTGAATCTTTCCGTAGGGAATGCGCAAGTTTCCTTACGTTTTCCTATACCGTAAAGTCGGATAACTTACATATTATTTCGAAAATTCCAAATCATTGGGATTTGGACATGCATCCCCCGGATCGGAAGGCAACAATCCACACCAATGAGCCACCGACGCTTACGAAGATTTATATACAGAAGAGCTCAAATAGCCCTTCTGTATTTTGCATTGTCTCAACCCTGTGGTTGTCTGTACATCCGAATATACAATTAGACTGGACGAGCCGCCAAGTTTATAGGCAGTCTCAGTNATTATAATAATGTATATAATGTCCACTGTTGAACGAAGGCCTCCTCTAATGATTTGCACGTGGACCGATCCCAAGCAGTTGCTAAAAGTTTTCAATAACGAAACGACAATATCTTTACAAGGCAATAATAGTAAACGTATACATAATCTAAAAATTGTTACGGTTAAACTTAGACAAATAGCCTTATTGTTTGGTCAAATTTTCTGTACGTAAATGTTGTATAAATAAAAATAATGAAAACAATGACAGTATTTGAACAACATATATATTTTATTATTTAACAACGTATCATTTCAGTTAAGAAAGGCGAGTGCGGTATCGCCGAAACATACTGGTCTTATAATACACTAAATTAGCGCCCGTAACTGGCGACTACGTACTGCTACGAAATGCAACGGGCCGTTACGAGTCGCTATGTATGACGACGGGAGTAGGGCCCAGTTGCTAACTGTTGTACGTTACATTAAAATCATTCTAAAAAGGTCCGAGATACAGGAACGAAACACTCTAAATCTGATTGTAATAACGTTAGCTTGAAAATTAATACTGATGACTTAAGCGTAAAGATTTGGTATTATACCATGATGGCCACCATTTGATGGCCATGTTAGTGTTTATGGAGTTTTGGAAATAGTATTTTTCTTAAGAAAACTTATAAGAATAAGTCAAAATAGGTAGTAACTCCTTCCAAATCGACGCAACTAGACCGGACTATGTTCCAAGCTGATCAAATATGATATGATCATGGGGTCAGGTAGGCCACTACCGGCAGTAGCGTACACTCCATATATGCAAATAAGCAGTGCATACCCTGTGCGTCCAGATAACCCGGAAAATCGCCAACATATCAAATGATTCCCACTTATTCGCCCGTTTTCCTTGACAAATTCAAAACCATAGGCGATCTGCTGTAAACAACAGCATTCAATTCGGAAAAAATGATTTTTTTGTTTTTGCAAAAAGTGACCCTCACATAGTACTAATAATCTTTGTGCACGCCACTGCTACCAGCATCAAAAGATTTAAGAAATAACTATAATATAAATATATTTATACAACCATTTAATATTCAAAAATAAAATGTATAATGCTAACTAAACAGATTAATCCTTTAGCAAAGCAGCGCAAGCCATTCGTTAATTGCCTTAAGTTTTTCTACTTAACTAATAAATCCATCTTACGTCAAGACCTGAACTAATTCCCCGGGCGGATGCAGATTAAAGTCTTACGCGTGCAAAATGCTTCATTTTCGCGGTTATAATAGTTACTTGTATTTTATGAGCGAACAGTAAATAAAATAACGAAATAAGAGCTAAGCACTTAATCCCGGAGTGTATTTCGAAGTATATAATCTAAACCGCATGTCTCATGAGCGTTGTAAGTTTCTCCGAGAATTGCAGGCAATAATGTTTTGTAAAATATCGGTGTATCTTTGTATTAATTATTCTGTTTCAAGTGCTTAAGTGGATACACCTTTGGTAATATAAATGTGCCTTTGTGGAACTCCGCTTTGTTGGTACAAAATGCTTGAAGATAATTAAATTGTTGTTTTATTTAAACTAGATACAAAAGATATAAAACACGCAGTTAATAGAGCGTCGGTGGTTCAATGGTGTGGACTGTCGCCTTCCTACCGGTAGGGCTGAGGTTCAAATCCCGCTACGTACCAATGTGTTTTCGAAATTTCGAAATTATATGTACGTTATCCGACGCTCTTACGGTGAAGGAAAACATCGTGAGGAAACCTTCATGCACGCCTGCGAAGAGATTCTAAGGTTGTGTGTGATGTTGTCCAACCCGCACTGGGCCCGCGTGGATGATTAAGGCCTAATCACCCTATACGGGTAGGCTCGTGTCCCTCGGTGGGGACATTTAATGTGCTGAGCTATACGCAGTTAATTTATTGAATTTACTAAACTAACAGAACACAGTAACATTTTTATAACTCAGCAATAATTATCTAGAAACATACAATATTTGAGACACTTTAAGAGAATACAGGTGATACAAGTATTTCAAGAGACATTGTTCTCGAAAGAACACATGATACAATTTGAGACAAGTCGTGAACTCGGAACGCGTCTAAAATAATGATTTCTTTTACGAGCAAGCTTTGTTCTAAGCGATAGTCGCGCACAAAGCGACACTCATATTGAATCCAATAACGGAGCGTGAATGCCTCTGCGAGAACGTAAGCAAACAGTGTTATCAGGTGGAAATTTTCTCTCTTTATTCGTTAATAGCGGCCATTGGCGGGCGGGAGTAGCCGGGAGGCCTCGTCCGCTGATAATGGCCAGCGCTGATTGAATCCCTCGCGCTCCTTTCATACAGGATCGATTCCGCGATCAAGATCCCCACCGTTTACCCGTGAACACCGCTCCAATCACTCAGTCTATTGACCAACTGATTATTTAGTGCATACCCCTCTTGTAGTGATTTGTTCTGAGATGTTAGGGGGGTTTCTTGGAAACCTTGTTAGAGGGTTTTGCTTTTTGGTAACTCGAATATTGCCTGCTGTTTCATTATCTTGATGTGCACATCAATAAATTGGGTACACCCAATTTCTATATTGATTTGCCCTTTTAGTTCGTTATCTGATGCAAGATGTTATAAAATAGAATTTCTGTTTCTTAGAAAACTCAGATCGTTTTATATTCTAATCAAAAATTTACTAAAACAATTCGATAACTCTTCAATATCCCCGTCTGTTCCACTCGTTCGAGAAATAATCTTTGCCGTACAAGAAAAACAAGTCTGTTCGAATTTTCAAGCGGCTCTCCATTAATACAGAAATAGGATCCCGACAGCGGCAGGTTTAATATTTGGATTATATTAGATAAGTTCCTCCGCTCCGCGAAGCCAATTACGACTACTGTCATAACAATTTAGATTAAATTCGGTAGTATCGTGTAGTCGGGGCTCGGTGTTACGGCAATGTATCGGGAGCTTTTATACATTAGACGTGCCTGTGTTGGCTTTTGCTATGTGTCATAAAACAGATTTGTGCCCAAAACTTTGTATATTAATTCACTGAGCCATAACATTCATTAGTCAGTCACTATAAAATTATTTCAATATACTTTATACGTTGAATGTCTGACGTCAAAAGATTTTATATTGTCGGAATTATAATATCAATGATTTAATCAGGATAAGTTCCTATTAATAATACGGCGATGCAATTGTTGAAGCTAAATTTTATTTGGTATTATGTACCTATCATCTAGGTTAACTAAATTGAAAGGTTTCCTAAAGCATTAAATGTTACTGTATTTATTATGGCAATAAAATACCTTTGTTTTTCATATATTATCGTCCATACATCGTCGAAGTGTGTGACCATCCAATAAAACGATTCGAGCGAGCCTCCCGCATTAATCACGTATCCGACGCCGCATAAGGATCCATCGTCATTCTCCGAGCAGTAAAATATGTTCTTGCATTAGGGCCCGCAGCTGTCCAGCTGGGATAAGTCATCGCGTTGAATAATTGCTCAGATTATAATAATATATAAATTTCGGGTGAATTACGGCGGCAGACGCGATTTATACGGCGTCTTATTATTTTGACAGGTTATTCGCGGATGGTTGATGGCACGCGTGTGCGTCTCAACCCTAATTGATGACGGTAATTTCGGCCCCGGGCTAAATAACAATAGGGCGGTAAATGCAAATGACGATGGTTGCTCCGCCTTGATGGGAAGTTTGGCCGGGCACACGACGCGGGTGCTCCGGATTTGTTTTGTGTCCTTTCCCAGTTCGGTTACATAGATTGTGCTAGTTATTTTGCTTGGCTACTCCGGTCTAATATCTTTTATTGTTTTAAGCAGATATATTTTTTAATTGTACTAAAAAAATACTGAATAGTAAGTGATTGATATAATATTTTCTTTTATTTTAAAGTGCAATAAATTATGTAATGAAATAATAAAATAAATACCTTATCTTCTAAAACCTGTTTAAAGTGTACTATGCTAATGGTTTCAATCCTTACAAATGTGTTCTTTACAAGAAAGCCTTGGAATGAAATCCAACAGGTAAACTGAGAGAGAGCGTTTATAAGGTAACGTAGGTTATTATTTCCGTCGTAATAATCGTAATATGTTCCCGCAATATTCTTATTTGTGCAATGGCCTATGTTCGACATAATTTATTGACGTCGACAATAAAAATATCGCACGATTATGTTGTTAAAATGATATAAATTTTACAGGCGTATAATTTTAAAATTTAAGTATTTGACCACTTTTAATTATTTTCCTTTTTAATATTGACTTAGCGAATATTACGATAGATAAAAGATAATAAAATTTAGATATAAAAAAATATTTGAAGAAAATACTATATTTTATATTATAAAAAAGGATACTTTTTCATCATAAATAATAATCCCATTCTTACGTCCGCAGTGACTGAATTTCAAATGCCATTAACAAGCAACAAATGAAATATGTTTAAATGTACCCCCGCCTAATCATCAGCGAGGCGTCATCGGCGCCCAGGTCACGCGGCGCACTTCGCTCGGAATTTAATATTTCCCTTGATTGAGGGTTGCACCCCGGAATACCAATTATTCCCGTGCCTGACGGTGCGCAAACACCTTTATTGGTTCCACTCGTACTAGCGAGAAGACTAGCTCGTCGCGTCTCACACGATTTATATACATCAACATCATCATCAGCTAATTAAACCTGGGAACACGAGGGGTCCGTAGTCGTCCACGCGGGGCCAGTGCGAATTAGCTGAAATCACGTATAACCTTTGAATCTTTCCGTAGGGAATGCGCAAGTTTCCTTACGTTTTCCTATACCGTAAAGTCGGATAACTTACATATTATTTCGAAAATTCCAAATCATTGGGATTTGGACATGCATCCCCGGATCGGAAGGCAACAATCCACACCAATGAGCCACCGACGCTTACGAAGATTTATATACAGAAGAGCTCAAATAGCCCTTCTGTATTTTGCATTGTCTCAACCCTGTGGTTGTCTGTACATCCGAATACAATTAGACTGGACGAGCCGCCAAGTTTATAGGCAGTCTCAGTGTCGCAATATTTTTCGGTTCTTACCTGTGAAAAGTTATTCTATTACTTGGTAAATTTACTGATTCATTGCGATGATAGCATGTTACAATTGCACAGGATGGCATTTTGGAAAAAAACGGTAATTTCTTCTAATATTCGTGCGTCTGACTCGTCTCACAGAGCGTAAACTGGCAGCCAGTGTATGCTAGTTGAGCTTACATTTGTCGCACTTTAAACGCGGCTCGCCCCATCTCTTGTGTTGGAAAATCTGTGGTCTCAACAACTCCGCCCAATCGCCGCACGGCACGCAGAGCCGGAATAAATAACAGCCGACTGATTGAATAGTATTAGCCGGGCACGATCGCTTTCCAACTAGAATTGATTGAACCATTAAGATAGGATTGGCGAGTTTTCGTGGAATATTTCGATAAGTCACTCCAATCGCAATAACAAGTATTTTGAAGCACCTTTTGAAATATTAAGGTTCCATGAACTAACTCGATTAATATTATGTGGAGTCGTTATTTAGACGAGTTGCGTACAATCACGTCATCTGAGACTAACCTAAGCTAGAGATAACGATTGGAATACACAAGATTGTTTCATCAGACTAATCTGCCCCCGTGGGATTATAAGATGACCTTGATTTACTTAAGGGTCACTACAAAATCCGCCTAGCTGCATTTGATTTTGTCTTACAAAATCAAGCCTCCCTGGCTAGATGATAATAAGTGATTTCTCCACTTGAGTTTGACATCACCCGAATGGTTTTTTTCAAGTAATATAAACTGGTTCCAACCAGTTGATATAAATTTATCATTTGATTTATATTAGTATGAGAAGCTGCAAACGAAAAGAAATATAGCGTTTAAAACGATTTAAAAAGAATAAACGCAAATAGACAAATTTAAATCGAAAATTTGAAGTTTTCATGAAGGTTTTCGTTACTTTAAAATTGTATTATTTAAGATGAGTGAGATGCGGAAGCTGTCTCTTTGTTTATGAAAAATATAGTCCGTACTGTTAAAAATAAAGGTTTCAATTTCCCATTACATGCACCAATAACTTTTAAACGCTTCGTAGGACCTCTGGAACATATTTTAATTTCCTGTTCGAAAACAAACATTCACCATACGAGTATGCAAGACCGCTGTCTTAAGTTTCAATAATAACTATCTATATTAGAGCGTCGGTGGCTCATTGGTGTGGACTTTTGCCTTCTGATCCGGAGGGTGCAGATTCAAATCTCGCCACATTCCAATGTGTTTTCGATTTTTGGAATGACATGCACGTTTATCGGACGCTCTTACGGTGAAAGAAAACATCGTTAGGAAACCTGCACAAACATACGAAGAGATGTTAGGTATCTTATAAAGAAAAAAAATTATTATCTACTGACATTCACCCAGTGCCATCTTACCCAAGTTAAGCGTGAAGTCTGTAGTACGGGTACTAAACATACCTATATATTTCTTTTGTAAATTCATACATATCATACATAAAAAACACGCAGAACAATACAAACAGACATGTGCTTGCACACAAATGTTTATACAATGAAAACTCTATTTATTCTTGTAACAGCAATACGGGTATCCTCATTAGAAGGGTGCAAGTCTGTCCCATAATTAGTGTGCACCCCCTCAGTGCACGCGGGCTAAAAAAAACGTTTAAGTAAACAAAAAGCTTGTGTTGTTTTTTATTCTCAGCGAAAGCGGGCGGAGACCGTATCAGAAAATAAAAAACAAGATATTATGTTCCAAACAGATTCATTGGTGTCCTCTTCGTTCTTTAAAATCATTTACAAGTTTATAACGGGCTTCTGAAACTGCATCATGCAACCTGTTGGTACTCACGACTCAACCCTTAAGTAAATATCTACTAATAATTAATATCCACTGACGCTCACTTCAAGCCCCACATTAGGCGAGGAGCCTAATGTGGGGTACCTACCTATAAAGGTACGTACCCTACCTATAAAGGTAGGGTACTATCACAGATAAAATAAATATGTACTATGTTCCTGATAAACAACATATATTTTTTTTCTGTAAATACAAACATTTATGAATGTTAAACAAAGAAACACCCAGACCATTACAAACAGACATGTTTATGCTCACAAATGTTTACAATCGGGATTTATTTTTAATTGTCATAATATAAACATATTATGCATTGTATGGTGGCTGCTACGAGTAATACGATTTCATTCGGTAGCGTAGTAAAAAGCGTAGACCTACCGCCAGCCTCTAGGACCGATAGCCGATGGTTATGGCGGTAATTTCAATGGATGTCGACTATCAGAAAGTTATTGCATGGACGTCATTAGAATAGGCTTGATTGAAATCAAGTAGTGGACGTACGAGGATGATTTTTAAACATATTGATAAACACCATTTTATTGTTTTATACACGAGACGGGACCGACCCAGGAACTCACCTAGATCAAATTGGTCAAGTCCTTAATAAGGATGGGGTCCCAAGCTGGACATAAAAGAGTATATATGAAAATATTGATGTATGTAAATAAAGCTAGAATAATATGTCAGGGCCGCGTAAAGTGGCGCTCCGTTATCTCTACCTACCCCTTTTTATTTTCGATCGATTATTCACAATAACGAAACCAACACTGTCATCTCAACGTGTAACAGTACACTGTTGGACACAAGCCCCCACACCTATAAAAACAATTTTCTCTTGCTGTTATCTGGTGGCGTAATGCGAAATACATTTAACCTAATTGCGGATAGCCCGTAAAATTTTTGTTAACGACTTTTTCTTCTACGACCTAAATTCAGTCATAAAATCTATTTGCTTTCATCAAATTTCTTTTTTCTGAACATAAAATTGTTGTAATCTCTTCTCAACTAAAATGATCCGGCTATAAAAAGTTCATTTACATCCGAGCACATTGCAAAAGGGTGAGATAAAATACCGTGAGTGTAAGGGCTCGCCGGCCCTTGCCGAGTAATTAGTGTAATTTCAACGTGGAAGGAGGGAGGAGGCTCCCTGATTGGGGGCAAACATGAGTCTTTGTGAAACGCGCTGGTGTGCTAATGAATAATTAAATGTGATAGTTAATGATGTGCGCAAATTGTCTTGTGTTACAGACAACGCATTTCATTGTGAACGTGGGGAGCGGGCCTTGAATACGAATCGTTATTACGATTTGAGTTTACGTGATTTTACTTATTTTATTAATTGCCACCGTGTTCTAGGAGGTTGAGCGTTGAGTTTAGATCCTTGCACGATCCGGAGGACATGGGTTCGATTCCACAGTGAGACTGTATAGTGAAATAATTCACTTGTGTGATTTCCCTCAGTTTATATTCTGAATGTGATGTAATACGATCAGAAAGAACTTTGTTTCGGATCGGATCTTGGATTTAACGTGCTCTCCAAACAAACAAAATAAAGTAACAAAATAAATAAAACTCCAAGTAAGCAAAAAATAATAATACCTGAATATAAATGTAAGTATTGTGCATGTATAATGTACTTGTCTGGGAATCTGTAACGCTCCCTATCTAGTGCAAATTTATCTAGATAATCAACACGCAAATGAGATATCCAAACATATTTGCCCATAGAAATAAAACGGATGCAAATGACCGTTAAAAAGCAAATTGAACGGCAGTTTCTAATACGTTTTTACTGTTACTGTAAATACGGGCTTAACTACCGTGCGCCGGTATCTCGATTCTATTAGCCGGTAAACAAAGAGCGCGCATAAATCGGCAAGTCGCGGCGCTATCTCCCGGACGATCTTAAATAGGTAACGCTCCGGATGCTGTAACACTGGAGCTAATGCGTCCGCGTGCAGCGCGAGATATTATAATAACATGTTGTGTTACTATGCATTATGATTTTCTCGGCGGGAATGGTTTTCTCACGACTTTGTTATGTGGTGGCGGCAGATTAGAATATGATTGATTGAGATGCCCAATTTTGTTGAGAATAATATTTCTATCAATAACCTAAAAACGATGTAACTTCAACTAAAAACTACTTATGGCTTTTTTTTACAATTCAAGATTCGTGTTTTAGGCTGCCTTGCCTGATGTTGCGCTTAGTATTAAAATACGCGTATTCACTCTAGATATTGTTTAATATCAAGAGTGAATAGGCGTATAGTCTTTTAATTAATTTTAAAATGTTTCAATTTTGGTTCAAATTTTGGTTTCAAAATTGGTCATCTGTTCTTAAGCTCTGATAACATAATTATCGTTTTGTACTTGAGGTTAATATAAATGAAAAAGATCATATCAAGAAAACAAAATTAAAATGTCTTTATTCAATTTAGGTCTATAGACAACACACTGAATGTGAAATGAAGCTACCACTGGTTCGGACATCATAAACATATGTATAAACATAGCTTGTAAAATTGCAGACGAAATAAACAAATTTGCTATCTGTATGTTTAAAAGCACTTTATAAGCACGCTATGCATTGCTTAAGCAATCAGAGTATATAGCTGTATACCTCTCTAATAGGTCAGCGTAAAACGTAACACGTAGACTATTGTACAATGCAGGGAGTACCATTGTCCCGGGTAATGAGACGTCCCACTCACTTGCCCTGCAAGATAGATGGCGCTACTTGCAGACGCTGTGCCCGTAAACAATGTTTGTAATACCAGGGACCTATGAACGTATGAAACGCAAATGATATTTAAAAATCTAAGAGCAAACAATTTTTTATTAATTTCCCTTTTGATAATCCGTAACTTTACAAATTATTTACTTAGGTAAACATATAGACACGTGGCAGCGTGTCAACCCAAGTTCAAGGAGCAGAACTGGCGAGCAGTACCATGTGTGGTATTACACGAACCAAGAGTGACTTTTGACACCCTAACTTAAAAACTATTTCACAAAAACGTATGAAGTCAGGCCCATATGACGAGACCTGCGTGATGTATGTGTGCACCAAATTAAATAAACCTTAAATATATTCATTGCTTCCTAAAAGGCAAGCAACGCACCGGTGGCACTTCTGGTGCCTCCGTTGTCACTGAGCGGAGGTGAAAACTGTCCATCAATGTCTCTTTTGCTAATTTGCTCCCTATAACATAAAAAAACGATTATGATAACTAACCAATTCAGACCTTAGGCTATAATAAAGCGAGTATAGTATCCTTAGGAATAGGAACATACGATATTTTTGTTGTTTTAAAATATAAATTTCAGGACTAACAATAAATCTTGGCACCCATTTCGATCTCCCTTCTTTTGTCGATAAAGTCATAAAAAAAGCATAATCATAATATAGAACTTGGCCCTTATTTGACATTTGTGTTTTTATAGCATTGTTATTACAATCATTCCACTCAGAAACTACCGTGTGCAAAGTGAAACTGTTCAATATAGGTACAACATTGTTTATTTGTAGCTCCGTGTATATTTACAGTCAGTTGGTGCGGGAGTGACTGTTGTAAAATGCAGAGCTAATAGGAGTGTCGTCGCGGCGGGTAATGAAACGTCCGCTTCACCTGCCCTGCAAGATAGATGGCGCTCACTGCCATCTCTGGGAATAGAAACACTGTTTCCATAGTTGTTCACGTTGTATAAGTTTATTATAGATGCGAATTGAAATTGCTTCGCTTTCTCTAGAAGGTAGTTCTTTGACTTACATCCGTCGAAATAGACTTCGACTTCTAGGTGTTTTTGCTGAAATTTTATTAAATATTATCATAAACAGATGCAATTACTACAAAAAATTACCTTTTATGTGAAATTCAGGTGAGATAAATTCAGATATTATATCAAATAATTTTTATCAAATAAAATAGTAGTGGTACAGAAAAAATCCACATTCTAGTATCGAGCGTCCGATTGCTTCCGCTTTGATGCACCGACCTTAATTGTCCGAAAAGAAAGATGATTCCTTGCATTACTGTAATGCACACGAATTTTCGATCCTCAGTAATATTTAACTATGGTAGTAGTTTATACTCACTAACCTGCATTTTAACGGGATGGGTTTACTGATCAATCTCCCCATAGCTATTTTGTGCGAGAAAGAAATTGCGCTGCAGTGAGAAGTTATCGGCTGATGATGACAAAAAATAAAGCCAACGCACTTATAATGATTGTTATATAGCAATAGTACAAATGGTTAAACGCAATAGTTCTAATGAATTTCGTGATGGAAACACTGAAGCCCAAGAATCGGGTCCGACGTGTATTATTAAACCAAACGTCCGAGTCACCTGGCCCCAAGACGGATGACGGTGTTTACCGCCCGCGCCACCAAACACTTGCAAATGACTTTGCGTTTCGTTTTACACGCTACAGGATTTCAACGTTTCAAACCATTTACTAGAAGTACCTACGTGTTTTGAAATTAATAGGTTTGCAAAAATTAAGTATACGAAATATACTTCGTAAGGCCTCTTAAAATAATTTCAATGGATTCTCCGTTTCACTACACTAAACCAACAACTAGAAATTAACTTAAACCAACGTGAATCGATGCAAATCCTTTTTATTTCCTTTTTCCTCTCCCTTCCAAAAGTGGGCAACACACACGTTGCTCCAACAAACTACCGAATGGACATGTGTGACAGTATCACATGAACGTGAACTGTTTGCTCGTTTGAAATAATATGAAATTACAAAATTGCTATTATGAAATATAAGGATCCAAAATATAATAAATGAATAGAAAAGATCTATATAAAATTTATAGTTGACATTCTTTTTGTCATTACTAAAAATATGACAATAACTTTTTATTTGTCACTAGCTTTTGCCCGCGACTTCGTTCGCGTGGACTTCAGGTTCGTCCCGTCTAGTCTAGTAATAAGTAAGAAATACGGTAACTAAGCACTGCAGAGCCCTAATCATAGGCCTATAGGTAGCTACTGCAGTATGCTCCTATAAACTACATTTAACGATCTTTAACTAACCTTAGGCCTATATTACTTAAAGTAGGCGACCATACGTTTTTATCAAATCGCTAGTGCCTTGAAAATTCGCAAAACGGACACAACCGTCAACGACGTCTGCCCTCACGCGTCTGCCCGCGTTCGGGTCGCGCACTCAGCGATGAGCCACTTCTTCCCCACCGCACCTACCCCGCTCCCTCCACGCCCCGTTCGCCTGGCACCGCTGCCGGTATTTATCACCGAAACGGTATTTATCGCCGAAATTGCTATGACTCTGCATTTTAAATCTGTGATATCTTCGAAAATATTTATTTAATTTACATGCTGTAAAAAGCCATATTGATCTTTATTAAATGCACAATGTATTTAAGATACTTAATTGGATAAGGATTAATACTGTTATTGCTTAAAATCGCTTCGTAAATAAGCCATTATTTCTTGTACAAAGTAAAGGATAAAAAATGGTTATTGTGGGTTATTCCTAAGAGATAAACATTTACCATCACGGACTTTTTTGTAGACCTTTTTAAGTTGTACAATACTGTAGTACATTGTTTTGATCTATCTTGTAGGATTCAGTCAGCGTTTGCAATGTAAGCGCAAAAAATGTGTTTTTTTACGACCTCACATTAGAAACCTCAAAAATTTTAGCCTATGTGTTATTCTGATGTATAAGCTATATTGTGGTAAAGTTTCATTCAAATCCATTCAGTAGTTTTAACGTGAAAGAGTAACAAACATCCATACATACATCCATACTTACAAACTTTCGCCTTTATAATAGTAGTAGGATTATCACTACTTTAAATTTAATTTTAATAATTTACTATTTTTTTCATACATTAACGCATTGGGTTCTGTAATGTTAATGTATGATTGAAATAAATAAATGAACTATTACTGTAATAATAATGCTAGGTTTCTCATTAGTTCAAGTGTCTTAGTGCCACCCTCCACTTATTCCAAGTTGAACGATATGAGGCCCATAACGAGATGAAAACATTGATGGGTGACCTATCTATCGCGATATACCTATGTTTGTGTGCAGTACAAAGACGCAGCCAGCCTTGTGAAGCCCTTCGACAAAAGCACTCGTAATACCCTTAAGGGCTGATTATTCCTCGTCCCTAACAAAAGGATTCCATATTGCCATAATAGGCATGTCGAATATACGCTTTATTTGCCAAAAATATGCCATTATTCGGTTTTGCTGAACTGCTTATTGTTTTCAGTATGATTCGCAAAACCGTATTCCAAAATTTATTAAATTTTATCTCCAGAGATTATGTTGACGTTTTTCATCAAGATCTTTAAAATATAAGCGGCTTGTGATTTTTTTATATTTTTTAATCAAAATACTTTGTATCTAAAGTAAGACAATTAATTTACATTAAATGCTCTATTACATAGTAAGTTTTTAAATATTGAAAACCACGGTTACTAGCTGAGAGAAGGAAAGGAACTATCGCCATGATCGTTTCTCGTATGATGATTGAGAATTATGAGCTTGAGACCCTCCGTTATTTGGAGGGATGGCATATAGTTGGTACCAATTGTCTTACAATGGCAATGATACACACCCATCGATCCACATCAGGCCCGTCTGGTGGGTAATCTCCCCGTACTCATTCTAGACGAGAAAAACCTTTGAATGGTACGTTTTTGGCTGTTGGTTGAAGATTTAATTTAGTTTTGGTGCAAGGCTGTTTACCAAAGCGGAACCGTAAACTTTGAATATGGTAGCAGTAACGTGTAATTAGGTTAGTCCCGTGTGTCCTGACCTTCATATTGATCAGCAGCCGAGGCCGGCCACGTCCCAAATGCAATTGTTAACGATCTAAATGGCGGCGAGAGGTCGCGCGCCAAATTAAATTTCTCCTAATGAAGTCGCCGAAAGTGCAAACAAAAAGTGTTTACCCGATGACTGCGCGCTTCCGAGCCAGGAGGGAAATTAAAAAAGACGTTCTCGCCCGCCCGCCGGCGGTTACCGTATTTTGCTTTTGTTTCGTGTTTCAACAGATACAGATATAATTTGGGCTTGTTCCCCCCTTGTTAGCCATTCGCGACCGTTTGCCTGTAAACTGTTCGTGTAATTATACAATAACACCGTTTCGAATAGGATATACAAGGGGATTCAACTTCAGGTTCTAAGTACTAGGAATCTCGGGCATAATGTTCTCAAAGTAATACTTAGTTCATTAGGAACTACAAATCTACGAGTATTTATTTATGTTAGCATTATTTTGTAATGCAAAATATATCAATCATTATTTTTAAGTCATATAAAACCGTTTCTGTATTCGTGTTTTTTGACATGAGCCGGTACTGGCCAAAACACAAAAAGAAACGTAAAAACAAAAACGTCCAACCACCAGGTTAACGTTTTAATAATTTGTGATGTTCAAGCTTAATTGTACTTTTCACTGAAATTGTGTATTGAAATAAAGTGATTAAAATATTTGGGAATTTCTTTTATAAGGAATCATGCTATTGGGAACCCTGAATAAATGTATTGTATTTGATTCGATTTGAAGTGAAAATAATAAATTATTATACCAAAAATAAATCACAAGACTTTTATTTATTTATTAACAATTTATGCACACACAGAAAAGACAAAACACAATAAACATGGAAAAGTACGTACAAAGGCACAGCTTATTTCACAATGAAATTTCTTCCAGCTGGCCAAAACAAAAGGAAACAAAGTAAGAAAAGTAGGCAAGTGTGTACTAATAATAAAATAAAAATACACATATATGAACTTTTCAAACAAACAAAAATTTGATTTGTCAAACTCAGTCGAAAGTTAAAGAAAAGTAATCGCGCCTTCTTAATTCCATTAGTACCGAGATTTTTAAGGACTTTAAGTGAAGGCCTTTATTTAAATAACAAATTTAGCTCCAAAAATAATGAAACCATTCGCAAAGTATCTTTCCGGATGGTTCATTATTTTTGGAATGAAGTAATACCTTTTAAATGAAACGATTGAAATCAGTAGTGCATAGAAAGTAAAGAAACAAAGTATTAAGCTTACTGGCAGCACGGAGCAACCTAATTTAGAGTCAAAGAACTCCTCCAGAGATTAATCTTTCTCGAACACGCCCAAACACTTCGCAACGAGCACCGACACAATACAAAGCAATCAATACGAGAATATACAATACTTTAAGCCAAACTTTACTTATTCCTTGCAATTTTGCAAATGCTATGTACTTAACAAAGGTACCTAAAGAACAGACAAAAATATTAATAACCATATATATATTATATATATATTGGAAGAAACTTATGTCGTATGTCTATCACGAACTTATCGTGGTTTCGTTTTAAGCAGAGAGTTAAATCGATGCAGATCAAGGAATGAGGGTTCGAACCCCGTTGAGAAAACACTTCATGTTAGTGATTTACTCGGTTTTTAGTAAATTGCAGACTGAATCACCTGATTGCTGAAAAAGAAGGATGATTACGTTCTTTGGAGGGCACGTTGAGTCGTCGGCCTCGGACTATGTCTTAGTATGTAGTCGTTAGCACCAACAATCTTCAATAGGTCCGCATCGTGGGTTATGATTTCTCCATATCTATCATCCATGACTATCGAGTTTCTTGCCGACTTCTTGAAGATCTAATATCGGAACAGGTGGTAGAGTCATAAAAATATTAAAATACATTTGACGATTCGAAAGTATCTATAACAGATTCATTTCAATAAAGCTTTTTGTTCGTTTGTTTCCATAGCTTTTAAATATATACATATCAAACACCCAGACCATTACAAACAGACATGTCCATGCACACAAATGTTTGTACTGTCCGGGGACCGAATCTTGCAGTGTTGCTTGTGTTAAGGTATTCAGTTCGTTAGAGCCTGTGCTCTCCAGCAGTACCTTATAGGCTGTGTTTGTATTGCAGGACCGGCCATTGGCGCACAACGCCACGGCGCGCGTGTTCCACAGCAACCAGAGCCTGGTGCTGCAGAAGGTGACGCGGCACAGCAGCGGCCGCTACGCCTGCTCCGCCCTCAACGCCGAGGGGGAGACCGTCTCCAACGAACTGCACTTCCGCGTCAAGTGTGAGTTTACATCTCTTCTATTGTTCTGGGTCTTCTATGTAACTGTTCTCTCTCTTCAGAAAATAATAATAAATAAATATCCACTGACATTCACAACCCATTTGGTGTTGCGGTTGAGAGGTTGACTGCAACACCAAGAGTTCCGGGTTCGATCCCCGGGCAGTACAAATATTTGTGTGCATGAACATGTCTGTTTGTAATGGTCTGGGTGTTTTCTAGGGCTAGATGGCGTTGTGTGAATGTCAGTGGATATTTATTATTTATTTATTTTATTTATTATTCACACAGCGCCATCTAGCCCCAAGTTAAGCGTGAAGCCTGTATTATGGGTACTAAACAACGGATAAACTTAATTATATACATTTTTTTTGTAAATACATACATATTATACATAGAGTGACGTTTAGCTGAGGTAAAGTCAGCATCACAGCTTATAATACGTCCCCACCTAAGGGCACGAGCCTACCCGTATACTATGGTGTGCACTTCATATATTCAAAAAAAGCAGTGCATACCCTGTGCGTCCAGACAACCCGGAAAATTGCCAACATATTAAATAAATAATGCCAATATATTCGACCATTTTCCTGTACAGATTTGAAACCATATGCGATCTGCTGTTTCAAGCACGACAACACACACAGCACTCAATTTGACAAAAAAATAAATTATTTATTGTTTTTGCGATAAGTGTCACTTACTTTGCATACCCTACTCATAATATCTACTACCCGTATAGAGTGTAAAGGCCTAAGACGTCCACGCACGCGTCGGTGGATGTTTATATAATTTATTTATTACTCTATGCTTAACCCTTTGACCGCCAGAAATCCAAACACATTAGAAAATCTATTGCTTGTGACGCTTTAAGGCGTCTCTGGTGGTCAAAGTGTTAACAATATTTCTCGTAGTACGATACGAGACATATAATGAGCTTATGCAAACGTACGTAAAAATAGTTTCCCAACCCACAAGTTACTCNCTATCGCGATATACCTATGTTTGTGTGCAGTACAAAGACGCAGCCAGCCTTGTGAAGCCCTTCGACAAAAGCACTCGTAATACCCTTAAGGGCTGATTATTCCTCGTCCCTAACAAAAGGATTCCATATTGCCATAATAGGCATGTCGAATATACGCTTTATTTGCCAAAAATATGCCATTATTCGGTTTTGCTGAACTGCTTATTGTTTTCAGTATGATTCGCAAAACCGTATTCCAAAATTTATTAAATTTTATCTCCAGAGATTATGTTGACGTTTTTCATCAAGATCTTTAAAATATAAGCGGCTTGTGATTTTTTTATATTTTTTAATCAAAATACTTTGTATCTAAAGTAAGACAATTAATTTACATTAAATGCTCTATTACATAGTAAGTTTTTAAATATTGAAAACCACGGTTACTAGCTGAGAGAAGGAAAGGAACTATCGCCATGATCGTTTCTCGTATGATGATTGAGAATTATGAGCTTGAGACCCTCCGTTATTTGGAGGGATGGCATATAGTTGGTACCAATTGTCTTACAATGGCAATGATACACACCCATCGATCCACATTAGGCCCGTCTGGTGGGTAATCTCCCCGTACTCATTCTAGACGAGAAAAACCTTTGAATGGTACGTTTTTGGCTGTTGGTTGAAGATTTAATTTAGTTTTGGTGCAAGGCTGTTTACCAAAGCGGAACCGTAAACTTTGAATATGGTAGCAGTAACGTGTAATTAGGTTAGTCCCGTGTGTCCTGACCTTCATATTGATCAGCAGCCGAGGCCGGCCACGTCCCAAATGCAATTGTTAACGATCTAAATGGCGGCGAGAGGTCGCGCGCCAAATTAAATTTCTCCTAATGAAGTCGCCGAAAGTGCAAACAAAAAGTGTTTACCCGATGACTGCGCGCTTCCGAGCCAGGAGGGAAATTAAAAAAGACGTTCTCGCCCGCCCGCCGGCGGTTACCGTATTTTGCTTTTGTTTCGTGTTTCAACAGATACAGATATAATTTGGGCTTGTTCCCCCCCTTGTTAGCCATTCGCGACCGTTTGCCTGTAAACTGTTCGTGTAATTATACAATAACACCGTTTCGAATAGGATATACAAGGGGATTCAACTTCAGGTTCTAAGTACTAGGAATCTCGGGCAAAATGTTCTCAAAGTAATACTTAGTTCATTAGGAACTACAAATCTACGAGTATTTATTTATGTTAGCATTATTTTGTAATGCAAAATATATCAATCATTATTTTTAAGTCATATAAAACCGTTTCTGTATTCGTGTTTTTTGACATGAGCCGGTACTGGCCAAAACACAAAAAGAAACGTAAAAACAAAAACGTCCAACCACCAGGTTAACGTTTTAATAATTTGTGATGTTCAAGCTTAATTGTACTTTTCACTGAAATTGTGTATAGAAATAAAGTGATTAAAATATTTGGGAATTTCTTTTATAAGGAATCATGCTATTGGGAACCCTGAATAAATGTATTGGTATTTGATTCGATTTGAAGTGAAAATAATAAATTATTATACCAAAAATAAATCACAAGACTTTTATTTATTTATTCAACAATTTATGCACACACAGAAAAGACAAAACACAATAAACATGGAAAAGTACGTACAAAGGCACAGCTTATTTCACAATGAAATTTCTTCCAGCTGGCCAAAACAAAAGGAAACAAAGTAAGAAAAGTAGGCAAGTGTGTACTAATAATAAAATAAAAATACACATATATGAACTTTTCAAACAAACAAAAATTTGATTTGTCAAACTCAGTCGAAAGTTAAAGAAAAGTAATCGCGCCTTCTTAATTCCATTAGTACCGAGATTTTTAAGGACTTTAAGTGAAGGCCTTTATTTAAATAACAAATTTAGCTCCAAAAATAATGAACCATTCGGCAAAGTGTATCTTTGCCGGATGGTTTCATTATTTTTGGAATGAAGTAATACCTTTTAAATGAAACGATTGAAATCAGTAGTGCATAGAAAGTAAAGAAACAAAGTATTAAGCTTACTGGCAGCACGGAGCAACCTAATTTAGAGTCAAAGAACTCCTCCAGAGATTAATCTTTCTCGAACACGCCCAAACACTTCGCAACGAGCACCGACACAATACAAAGCAATCAATACGAGAATATACAATACTTTAAGCCAAACTTTACTTATTCCTTGCAATTTTGCAAATGCTATGTACTTAACAAAGGTACCTAAAGAACAGACACAAATATTATATAACCATATATATATATATATTGGAAGAACTTATGGTCGTATGTCTTCAAACGAACTTATCGTGGTTTCGTGTTTTAAGCAGAGAGTTTAAATCGATGCATGATCTAGGAATCGAGGGTTCGAACCCCTTGAGAAAACACTTCATAGTTAGTGCGATTTACTCGGTTTGATTAGTAAATTGCAGACTGAATCACCTGATTGCTGAAAAAGAAGGATGATTACGTTCTTTGGAGGGCACGTTGAGTCGTCGGCCTCGACTATTGTCTTAGTATGGTAGTCGTTAGCACCAACCAATCTTCAATAGGTCCGCATCGTGGGTTATGATTTCTCCATATCTATCATCCATAGACTATCGAGTTTCTTGCCGGATCTTCTTGAAGATCCTACATATTCGGAACAGGTGGTAGAGTCATAAAAAATATTAAAATAACATTTGACGATTCGAAAGTATCTATAACAGATTCATTTCAATAAAGCTTTTTTTTGTTCGTTTGTTTCCATAGCTTTTAAATATATACATATCAAACACCCAGACCATTACAAACAGACATGTCCATGCACACAAATGTTTGTACTGTCCGGGGACCGAATCTTGCAGTGTTGCTTGTGTTAAGGTATTCAGTTCGTTAGAGCCTGTGCTCTCCAGCAGTACCTTATAGGCTGTGTTTGTATTGCAGGACCGGCCATTGGCGCACAACGCCACGGCGCGCGTGTTCCACAGCAACCAGAGCCTGGTGCTGCAGAAGGTGACGCGGCACAGCAGCGGCCGCTACGCCTGCTCCGCCCTCAACGCCGAGGGGGAGACCGTCTCCAACGAGCTGCACTTCCGCGTCAAGTGTGAGTTCACATCTCTTCTATTGTTCTGGGTCTTCTATGTAACTGTTCTCTCTCTTCAGAAAATAGTAAATAATAAATAAATATCCACTGATATTCACAACCCATTTGGCGTTGCGGTTGAGAGGTTGACTGCAACACCAAGAGTTCCGGGTTCGATCCCCGGGCAGTACAAATATTTGTGTGCATGAACATGTCTGTTTGTAATGGTCTGGGTGTTTTCTAGGGCTAGATGGCGTTGTGTGAATGTCAGTGGATATTTATTATTTATTTATTTTATTTATTAATCACACAGCGCCATCTAGCCCCAAGTTAAGCGTGAAGCCTGTATTATGGGTACTAAACAACGGATAAACTTAATTATATACATTTTTTTTGTAAATACATACATATTATACATAGAGTGACGTTTAGCTGAGGTAAAGTCAGCATCACAGCTTATAATACGTCCCCACCTAAGGGCACGAGCCTACCCGTATACTATGGTGTGCACTTCATATATTCAAAAAAAGCAGTGCATA
Source organism: Leucinodes orbonalis (assembly GCA_019425675.1). Taxonomy (NCBI): domain Eukaryota; kingdom Metazoa; phylum Arthropoda; class Insecta; order Lepidoptera; family Crambidae; genus Leucinodes; species Leucinodes orbonalis. Next base: position 83,714 of record PQWD01008700.1, read on the forward strand.
CCCTGTGCGTCCAGACAACCCGGAAAATTGCCAACATATTAAATAAATAATGCCAATATATTCGACCATTTTCCTGTACAGATTTGAAACCATATGCGATCTGCTGTTTCAAGCACGACAACACACACAGCACTCAATTTGACAAAAAAATAAATTATTTATTGTTTTTGCGATAAGTGTCACTTACTTTGCATACCCTACTCATAATATCTACTACCCGTATAGAGTGTAAAGGCCTAAGACGTCCACGCACGCGTCGGTGGATGTTTATATAATTTATTTATTACTCTATGCTTAACCCTTTGACCGCCAGAAATCCAAACACATTAGAAAATCTATTGCTTGTGACGCTTTAAGGCGTCTCTGGTGGTCAAAGTGTTAACAATATTTCTCGTAGTACGATACGAGACATATAATGAGCTTATGCAAACGTACGTAAAAAAAATAGTTTCCCAACCCACAAGTTACCTCGATGTTGTAATGTACTTTATTTACTCTGTAACAACCCGTAAATACATAAGATAAATCAATTTTAAGTTATTCATAAACTCTTAAAATTAATATGTATTGCACAGTATTAAAATAAACGACACACTAAAATCGATAGGTAGTAATAATAGAAATTACTTCCTGAAAAAAATACTCACAAAGTATATAAAATTCCAAAATATCAATTTTTGACTAGGATATGTCAGAAGTCTGCATCATCTCAATATTGCATGCCTACACCACAAACTCATCACAAAATCGGTTGTTGTGCAAATACCACCCTTCTAATGCGTTTCCAATTTGCGAGATGCCGTACCCGATCGAGAAACATCGACGACAAAATTTAATAACAGCACAAATTGAATGGTTATATGTGTTACTGTTACCTCGCAAGTTAACTCCCGCCGTTTGAAATGTTCGCGAAATTTCCGCTACATATTTTCAACGTTTTACGAGTGAGAATGGAAGTATGTGCTCGGGCAAAACGTGCGATATTAGAATTTATTGAAATTTGCGTCGCGAGTCGCCAAACGCCCCACTCACCTGCGATAACTTTGCTGCACTTCCTACCGCCACTAAATCATAGCTCAACGTATCTACCGACCGCGGTGGTTTTTGTGTGACACAAAACATGTCGCAGTAACGGCCTTGGCGAGCCTAAGGCGAACGGAAAAGACATAGCTTGTATGTTTTTACAAAATACAAGTCAACATGCCTATATAATTCCTCACTGCAGGGACTTTATTAACAACTGACAGGCCATTTGTTATCACCTAAGTTGTATCCCGGAAAACTTTTTGCACTACAACACTTGGAGTTCCTGAGACAAAATTGAAGACGCCTGTGCGAGTAAAGCATAAATAGCTTCTATAAAACCACCATCACCAGTGATGATTATATTTTCTAGCTAGCCTAGCAAATAAATAATGAAACAAGTGTTTATTACACACATTTTACTTTTTGTGCTTGGCGGCGTATGACGTAACTTTTTTTGAGAAATAAAATATGATAAATTATAAGTAAATTTTATAAAAAAATATAGGGTCTAGACTCTTGGATAGTGTCTTCTTCTAAACTATGCTATTCAGCTTTTGTTGTGATAACTTAGCAACGCATAAACATATTTTTATAATTGTTTCATACCCTGATCCAACGCCTACACTTGCCGTGGCGGGAACCGCCATCTCTTAAAACAGTATGACAGTCCCTGATCAATACAAACATACATATTAACGCCTAAGGTACAAGCATTTATGTCAGGAAACGTTTGTTTCGTCAAAGACTATAACGTATCCGATTGTGTTTGACATTAACAAGGAGCGCATCGTATACACATACTATACGATATATTATATATTGTAAGGGCCGCAAGAGCTATCGACTTACTCCGAGGATTATCGAAACTGTGTGAGAGCGTTGTACCCTCATATAATATTCAGAGGAGTGCAGCGGGGCATCGCCGTTCAAACCTGCATCAGCGCTGTAATGATTTATAGCCGATCGCCTCGGGCCCGGCCCGCACCATCCAATCTTATTTACTTGATGCACTACTATCTTAAACCGGACTAAAAATTTCAGCTCATAAAAATGTTACGACTTTACTCTGCAGACATTTTTGTAGAAACTTCACGGGAATTGCTTATTTGATGTCTGCATTAGAGAAATCTCGCGCGCGGAATCATGATGGTGTCATTAAGAAGTACCTGTATTTTTAAGGTATCAAGAAGTCATGAAGACTTCTTGATGATATATAAGCCTTTTATAGAAATCACTGACTTCAAATATTAATGTTTTTTTTTTGCCATAAGTGAGCGGTCAATGTGCTCACCTGGTGGTTAGTGATACACCTGACAATGACAGAAGCAACGTTGAAGGAAATTAATTACTGCACATAGTCACTATTTTTCCAACAACATTGCTTAAATCTGCAGTAATGGCAAATTGTCACCACCCTTATACACGACAAACAGTGACACCTGTTCCCGCGAGGACTAGAAAAGGCGTCTTAGATACAAGACACTCACCAGAAAGCGGGCAGCAGCACTCTGCCATTGCATTAAACTTATAAGTACTTAATTCCGACTTCCGCCTAGCGAGAGAATTTAACACATTGCTTCACTAACAGTGAGCAGAAATTAACGTATAGCAATTTTTCATGATAATCAAAACTACTGTTTATCTTCAGGTAATAAAATCTTGCATTTTATGTCAAACTAAGTACCTACAATAAAGAAACGTTACGTGTTATTTTACAGCTAACATGAAGTCACCAATGATTACCCGAAGCATGTGTCTGAAAATATTTAAAATAATCTCCATAATCTGGAGCACAGAAGTTGTATGTTAATAGAAAACTTTTGTGGTGCTTTCATTGCGAGTAGACTAGGTACAAAGCGAGCTCTGCGAATCATTTCATTGCATTTTTATAAAGCGCGCATTGTGCCGCGAGCGGGTCCAGATTCAGACGCAGACACGGGAGTCACCAATACTTCCATTTATCATCATCAGCTCATTAAACGTCCCCACCGAGGGGCACGAGCCTACCCGTATAGGGTGATTAGGCCTTAGTCGTCCACGCGGGCCCAGTGCGGATTGGACGACTTCACACACAACCTTCGAATCTCTTCGCAGGCGTGCATGAAGGTTTCCTTACGATGTTTTCCTTCACCGTAAGAGCGTCGGATAACGTACGTATATTTTGGAAAATTCGAAAACACATTGGTACGTGTCGGGATTTGAACCTCAGCTCTCCCGGTAGGAAGGCGATAGTCCACATCATTGAGCCACCGACGCTCATTTCAATACTTCCATTGAATTAATATAGTTAAAGTAATTGATTAGAATTGTTACATTTTTAAATAAGTTATTTGTTGTGCAAGCTTGAGAGACGCGGCCATCCCCGCTCGGCAGTACTTTGCTATCTCATACTTCGAAGGAAAACTTCCCTCTAATTGTTTTTTCCCGGCACTCAGCTGACGCCGTCAGAAGGGAAACACTGAATGGCTAAACTTCCTTGTCCCGGCTGAATGGAGTCAGACGCTCTTTACGAGTGTTTGTATCAAATAATCCTTTAGACTGACTTGTGTCCCATTCTCGGACGAGGGCAAAGGCGCCTCTGTTTACGCGTATTTTTAGCCTTTTCTCGTGAACGCTTCGCTGATGAAGGTTACGAATTCAGTTCACTCAGTATGTACATAGAATAAAGGTTTTGAAGTGACTTATTTTATTTAGGTGTATGACACTAACATAGATATAGTTACAAGTATGTAAGTACGTGTTCATACACTTTTCAAAACCAAGCCATTCTCATTTATGCTTGGTGTATTCTGCCAAATGAAGAACGAGGTTTGGCGACCCGGCTGCCCCGAGCTGCCAGGATACCCTTTGTCCAGTAGTGAACGATATGTATTACAAATGCTCTATGTCACGTGAGAAAAGTCAATAGAGGTATTTTGAAATTAAACAAAATTAAAATAGAAAATCAATTTTATATAATAAACCCGCTTTCGCAATTTTTGGTAAGAATCAGTAGCAAACGGTAATTAATAATAATAAAACGTTTATTTAGTGTTTTTTTCATAGGTACATGTGCATATAAAAGAAATCAATTATAAGTACTTAGACTAATAATATGAAGTTAAACAATCAACAATGACACTAAATTGGTCGCCACTCAGCTTATAATGTAGAGGTGCCTGCAAGACAACTCTACGCTGTTCTTTCGTGGAAACCAGTACGAGTACAATTACAAGAACATAATTTGATTTGATTTCCATATTTTGAACATATTCTGTACATCAGGCCAAAGCAATTGTCAGAGATTAGTAAAATGCGGCCACCAAAAAGAACTACCGACTAGAGAAGCAAATTAACGAACCATAAACTTGTCTGGTCAAGCTTGTATGCTACCTAAACTGCTGTAGATATAATTATCTACAGCAGTTTAGGTTTTAAATAAGGTCGCGATAATAAAATTCCCTCAGCGTTCTGAACAATACCATCGGCCGCCATTACGGAAAGATTTAAATCACTAATTTTTTGCCTCAAGCTGAAAGGATTCTAAACAATAGTCAATTAGGGCGGATAGAATTGCGGTGATTAACCAGCCAGCCCCGCTCCCCCCTTCTGTGGTGCCACTGTCGATGGATAAATAATGGACGAGTTAAATAAGTCTGTTTGTCGGTGCAGTGACGAGGCGCAGGTGCGCTTACTCCGCTCCAGGGCTACCACAATATGGTAATACATGTAACGTACAAATAAAACTAGAATATTCGTTTATTTTATCAAAAATAAAACGTATATTAAGTTGAGACTCCTCACAGTATAATAAAATACTTGTGTTGGGATGACTCACCCTAGCCCGTCAATATTATATATTTGCGGCCAAGTACGGTAAAGCTAAAGGTAGAAAAAATAAAACGTAATCTTAAGTTTATATATTAATGAAAAAAATATTATATAGGAATACAGAATTGCTTCAAAAGTCAATGCCCGATACCTAGTAAATAGGGTGTGTATTTGTAGGGTTTTAGGGTTCCGTATTTAAACATAATTTAGACTTCTGTCGTGGACACTTTTTGAGTGAGATTGTGCATTTAGTAAGTTCACTGTTTATCCAAGGGTTGGTCATGTTGTTCGGTAGCCTCGGACCAGTAATGAAAAATTAAAATCCTTTTTTATGATTGAGTATACCTTTAAATGACAACATCAGTTGAGTAAATACGAAAAGTTAGAAATGTTATGCATTTCTACATCATTAAATTTATTAACCACTTGTTCTTAATAAATGTTCGCCATCCCTGTTGTACGTTAGGCGAGTAATGGCCGCCGATATATTTCACCCATCGTAAGAAATGGATTCGACCAAACAAGAGGGAATTTTTAATGATGTTGCTGGTGCTTTCAGGTTATCATCGTTAAAGCTTAATACTTCCTGAAGTGGACATATGCTATTATAATTCCGGGTTCTTAAGGCCAAAATCGAAGTTCATATTATTTTATTGAATTAAGGCCCCATAAAAGTAATTTAAGTGTCAATGAAGCTACCCCTACTAGGTCACCTTAAACTGAGAAGTATCCAGCACAAACTCACTAAGGGTATTTTAAGTAATTAATGGCTTATTCAAATTAAAATAAATACAAGAAATACATCGCTATAACAACAAACATATTTGTTAGTAATCAGCCAACTAAGATTGAAAGCCAAGGAGGATGAAATGTGTGACCCAAGTAGCCAAGCATGGTAAGCAAAATGTAAGTGCAATATCCTAAACCGTCCAAAATCCCAAAACAACACATGAAATGTATTGATACAAAATTCAGTTCTATTCAAGTTGCAAACAGCTAGATTTCTATCAGCAACAGTTATTGCCAGCAATAACCAACTCTTTTTATATTTAAACGTTTGTAATCCAAAGCGACAGCTGACATGCTTGTAAATTGTTACGTGACGTCGCTCTCTTATTGAACTAACCAGTCGTAATGCATGATTCACACACAAAGCACAAAGAGATCATCACCGGAACCGCTGCCTCCTTTATTAATTGCCATCAAAATGTTCGATGCAGCAGCATTGGGTGCGTCCGTCATCGGCGCACCGCGTCTCCGGGAAATTTTGCGGCCAATTACACGGTGCGAGTGACGGGCGCGCACCGCACGCGTCTGCCGAGGGCTGCCATATGAAACCACAATTTTGAAAACGCTTTTTATTTATACAAGCTGAAATCGAGAATATTGGCATTTTTTTAAAAAGCTATTCGTAATTCAAAGTACATCCCTCAAATATGGGGCAAATCATTAGATACAAAAATCTTATATTATTAAATAGTAATAATAAATGAGTCTGGACATAAAAAAATATTTACAATAAAATATGGGGTGATGCGGGTTCACGGCTCGAGGTGTGGCGCAGTATGCTAGCGCTCTCAATATACCATGTTTCAAATACCATTTCTCCTCCTTATATTTTCTTTTTCCTCTCACGTTGCTCCATCATTGTGGTATTACTTACCATCAAGTGAAGCGTCTTCCTATTTACATGTTTATGCAATAAAAATACCCTTTAAAACTACGAGTAGTGTTAGCCCTATAGGGGCCCGAGCACGGCTGTTAGTGGACTGGACAGGGATTCGCTTGATGACATGATTACAGGTGGCTATCTCTACCTTGTGTCGCCGCCATTTACATTGTTGTATGCACTAAAATTACATAGGTATTAAAATACTAAATCTGTTACTAAAAATTTTTTTTGTTTTGTTTCTTGTGTTAAGTGCAATAAAGAATTAAATAAATAAATAAATTATGTGTTTTCCTAAGTATTTATATTCGTATGAATGTAGGTGTGTTAGCGTTTCCCGCAACTTTGTATTTTTAAAGGACTCAACCGACTTTTGACACTTAATTAATACAAACGCTCAAATTTTATTTGGTGTATGAAAATGAGAATGAAAATGAAAAGCGTTTATTCAGTTTAGGTCCTTATAGAACACTTACGAATGTCAAATGAAGCTACCACTGGTTCGGGAGGTAGTTTTCCACTGAGAAGAATCCAGCAAGAAACTCAGTAGTTACTCTTTTCAAAAAAAATGTGTTCAATACAGATTCATTTGTAATCAAAATAATTATATAAAGCAAATTATATTTTCAATTTTTATTATGTGTAATGTATACAAAATTAAGTTTATTAGGATGTGTATACATTATATAATATCCGTGGCATAAGTAAGCTATTGCTTTAATTACTAGATGAGTATGTTTGAATGTGTGCAGTCATTTATTTAATCTTAAAGGTAAATTTAGTACGTCAATTATACAAACAGATTTCTGTTTATTATGAATTTATACGAAGGAAATTCTGATATCGATGAATAATAATTTAATAACCTGAAATAAATACGACAAATAACTGTAAGAGTATTTTATCAGGGCTTAATATATAAAATCCTTTTAGAAGAATGGTGAAAGTAAATACTTACAAGAGGAACTAAATACAAGTTGCATTGCGGCGCTCCCCGCTTCTGGTCGCTCGATGACTTATTGAATTTCAAGGCGCAAGCTGCGGGAAAAATCAAGAGCCCGTTACCACTGAAAGTTCACACGTGAAAAGTTTGCGAGTGCTCAGGGAAAATGCAATAGAAGTAAAAAAATAGCAAACGTTGCATTTCAACACGATATAGTAAGGATTAACGGTTGTAAGGTTTTGCAATAATGAAAAAGCCGTTTTAAATCATAATGTTTGGACTAAGCAAATAGCTGATGGTTGAAGATTTCATTGTAGTAGTATAGGTTGGCATAAAGATAAAAGATAATTTTAGGCTGAGAGCCATGTGCGCTTACCCAATGCCCTTGTTTAATATATTTTTACTACAATAAGACGATCTCTGTGTAGTGGTGGACGACGCTCAAATAATAACTATGTGTTTATGAATATAAATGAATTATTCCACTCTCACACACGCCATTCGTGCCACTGACCGCACCATCGCGCTGTTCGATTAAAATATAATTGTAAATAATCCGCAATCACAAAATAAGTGCTTCTGTGGTAAAATATGAATTGAAATGTAATTGGTAACGTTATTAATTATTGTTCCAATTAGGTATGAATTTTTTGATATCAAATGCCTCTGCGATTGCAAACTTAATATTTAGCAAATACTTTTGTTAAACCAAAACCACTTTTTAATATTAATTTATTAATCCGCGGTAAGCACCCTTTCTAGAAACTCGTGACTAATTTATGGCATCCTGTTGCAACCTGGATAATACAGTTTATACTAATGCAGCCTAAAGTTTTGTAGACGAACTTCATTCTCAAACCCACACGCGGGGTACATAATCTGATTTGACGAAATACTGGGTATTGTATTTACGAGTAGTATTGAGTATAAACCTATATAGGTTTAGCACAAACAGTGCAAGAGTCGTCCGGGATGCAACTCGCTGGAACAATTTCAATAAGTGCACTCCACTCGGTCGGCTTACCCGCGCGCCACAGATTCCCGCGCAGCCCGCCCGTGGACGCAATGCACTTGCACTCCGCGGATGCACTCCAAAATCAATGCACACAACGCATGTGTAATCGGAGAACCTTTGCGAGTTCAAAAGGATTTAGTTTGAAAGCTCCGAAACTTTAGTATACCGATTTAAACAACCTTTGATAGTGTAAAAATTAGACAGGTATTAAAGATTCAGAAAGTTTGACGATTGTTTTATGTTTAAACGACTAACCAACGCCTTTGTCTTGTTTTAATACTCGTTCTTCAGTTTGGAAATTTGTAGTTGTAAGCAATAGATCTATTTTAATACACACTTGTAAAGCTTCTTTACTATTCAATCACAAAAATTGTCTTATTTACTTTACCAAAATAAAATCTTTGTTAAATTTATTATACAAATTGATAAGTAAATTGGGAAATCAAGTATATTTCGAAAAGTTGTGTCTGTTGGAACAGTTGTGTTAAAAGCTTTTTACCTTCGCGGAATCTTAGCTTCTGACCGGTTTAAATTAACAGTTGTTGTAGAAATTAAATAACAGAAATCGTTAAATGCAGATCCAGGTTATCAACAGTCACTGCGTGACTGTGTGGCTCCTAGAATAGAATGGATAGGGAAATAATTGAGGAATACGTGTGGGCCAGCGTCAAGGGCCGGCACGTAAGGGCAGATGAGATTCAAGGGATTCTATTATAGGAGGGGCCGGTTAATGTCCCAGCTGGCGACATTCGTCGCGTGTAGTGCTGGCAATCGATATTCTACTATCGATATTCTACCGATAGTGGACTAAATAGTTGGGCAAAACAATAGTATCGATAGAGCGATAAATAGTATCGATATTAAGCGTGAATACTATCGATATTAAAGTTATGTATATCGAATATATGTAATATTGCTGCTGCACAAATAAAAAAATAAATATCCACTGACATTTACAGCAGCGCCATCTAGCCCCAATTTAAGCCAGGAGCTTATAGTATGGTTACTAAATAACTCATATTTATAATATAATTTTGGTAAATACATTACACACAAAATTTATGCATAGAAACACCAAAGAAATAATTAATACTATAGATAGTATTGAAAATATCGATAACGATACGCCCATTATCGATTTTATAGATGACTTTCAAGGTCAACTATCGAAAGTAAAATTATCGATACTTCGGCAACACTGGTCGCGTGTCCCGGCCAACGATAGCAAATAGCTGGCGATTGCGTTTCTTCGTCGATTTCACTTTACGTGATTCGATGGGGCGGGCGCGGTACCACGTCACTGTCTAGGTAAGTAGCCGCTTACGGGAGGCATTTCATTAAGGATCCGATATCGATTGCCACTTATTGGATAGTCACCACCAGCAGTGGACACTAATTTTATGCGTACTGCAAATGAATTGCGTCTGTGTTTACAGCCACATACAACCCCGTGGCATTTACAAAACGAGTGAATAGGCATTTTCAGGGCAAGCTCGCTCTATCTTAGAGCACGTCTCTTCCACTGAGATAGTCTGTGCTCAAGAGCAAGCCCATGAATACAAAAAATATTTGAATGTACCAAATTGTCTCACAACAATATAGTATCAGTAATGTTTAACTTACTGTCTCCAGTTTATGTAGGCTTGAAATTGATTACAGCTTTACAACGCCTGTACATGTGTACTATAAGCACCAATTTTTCACGTTTAAGTATGAATGTTTTGAATATCATTATGATGACTATTGGGAGATATTGAAATCGTTCCTATTACTATTTTGAAATACAGGCATCTACATAGAGCGTCAGTCGCTCATTTGTGGATTATTGCCTTCTGACCTGGAGGGTGCAAGTTCAAACCCCGCCACGTACCAATGTCTTTCGAATTTCGAAAGTATTCATATAATTTCGGTGAACATTTACGTTTACGAGAACCAATACAACAGACATGTTATTGCAGACAATGTTTGTACAGCCCGGGGACCGAACCCGGTACCCTTGGTGAAATAGTCGACGTCTCAGCCATTCCCTACACCAGGTAGTGAATTGAAAGTCCGTTGTGCCGGACTGTTTATTGCTATTTTGCCTTTAGCCCGTATTTTGGTATTATAAATGATGCTACTATAAATATACTATATAGAGCGTCGGTGGCTCAGTGGTGTGGACTGTCGCTTACTACCGGAGGCTGAGGTTAAATCCCGACACGTACCAATGTATTTTCGAA